>JADOBO010000266.1:0-99483 GCA_016403345.1 Corylus heterophylla | reverse complement strand
TTTTTTTAAAAAAAAATAAAATAAAAAAAATGGAAAAAAATGTCAAGCAACCCTATCTATTTTTGTCTTTCTTTTATTTGGTATTATTTAAAAAAAATGAAAAATGGTATTTTTCTTCATAAAAAGATAGGATTTGGTTTGTTGATATTCTTAGTGTATGCACATGTTGTGAGGTAGTCTCACTTTGGGAAGAAGAATTGTCCACATTAAGTAGGTGGATTACAAAGGTGCGTTGAAACCTAAATACCCCGTTGAAATCACAATTGAAACGTCGTTGAAACCCTAATTGAAACCCCAAATGAAACCCTGTTGAAACCTCAAATTAACTTTTGTATTTTCGTGATGCAGAACGGCTGAAAATTTGAATGTCTTTTTTTTGTCTATCTCATAAAGCCCAATATTTATCTCATTCAGGTTGGTTCGGGCGAAAATTAGACCTTCAAATTTTTTCTTGTTTTCCTCCCCTCGAAAAGAACGTATGCTACAGTAAGCATGAATGAAGTTTTGCGTTTTTGCATTTTCGCAACCCAAATATCAATGTTGAAACCCCAAATATCACCTTTGATACTTGAGTACCCTGTTGAAATCACAAATGAAACGTCTTTGAAAACCCAATTGAAACCCCAAATGAACTTTTGTATTTTCTTGACCTAGAACGGCTGAAAATTCAAATGTCTTTTTTTTGTCTATCTCATAATGCCCAATATTTATCTTATTTAGGTTGGTTCGGCTGAAAATCAGACCTTAAATTTTTTTTCTTATTTTCCTCCCCTCGAAAAGAACATATGCTACCGAAAGATTAAATAAAGTTTTTCATTTATGCATTTTCGAGACCCAAATATCAACGTTGAAACCCCAAATATCACTGTTGAAACCTGAATACTCCCTTCAAAACACAAATGAAACGTCGTTGAAACCCTAATTGAAATCCCAAATGAAATCCTGTTGAAACCTCAAATTAACTTTTGTATTTTCGTGACGCAGAACGACTGAAAATTCGAATGTCTTTTTTTTGTCTATCTCATAAAGCCCAATATTTATCTCATTTAGGTTGGTTCGGGCAAAAATTAGACCTTCAAATTTTTTCTTGTTTTCCTCCCCTTGAAAAGAACATATGCTCAAGAAGCATGAATGAAGTTTTGCGTTTTGCATTTTCGCAACCCAAATATCAACGTTGAAACCCCAAATATCACCGTTGAAACCGAAATACCGTTGAAATCACAAATGAAACGCCTTTGAAACCCAATTGAAACCCCAAATGAACTTTCGTATTTTCATGACCCAGAATGGCTGCAAATACGAATGTCTTTTTTTTGTCAATCTCATAAAGTTCGATATTTATCTCATTCAAGTTGGTTTGGCTGAAAATCAAACCTTCAAATTTTTCTAGTTTTCCTCCTCGAAAAGAACGTGCTACAAGAACTATAAATGAAGTTTTGCATTTTTGTATTTTCGTGACCCAAATATCAACGTTGAAACCCCAAACGACTCCAAAAGAAAGAAAAATTAAAGTAAAAAAAGGGGGGATACATAATAGTTTGCAATTGAAGCAAGTAAAAGGGTTTGAAAGTATACCTTCCAAGAACGTGTTCTTGGCCTCCTGAGAAGGGTCTACCTACGAGGGATCTTGCGGGTAGGGGAGTGAGAACCGAGGAAGAACAAGATTGGGCACCGTCGAAGACATAAGATATGGGATTTCGTAGAAATTGGGCGCCTTCGTGCAAGGTCTCCGTGCACGTATTTGGATCCCCTCAATCCTCGCTTATCGGCAAATTCCCAAAAATCTGCTCATGTCACTCCTCGCTCAAAGCAAGCACACTCTGCTTGAACCTATTTGCACACACTTCTTCACTTCTTTGGTTTTGAAGGTGTTAGAGTAGTATTTCTATGACCGAGAGCGTTTCTTGGATGTTTGTTCCATGGTACCTACACATTTAACCCCCAAATGAGTGGAAATCCAAGAGAATATCTCATGAGGTAAGTATGTATGCGAAACAACAAAGAACATGTGAAATCAAGGCTTGAAAATATCACTAAAGCATTACATCAAACACTTGATGTTCATTACCATTAGAAATGTCAGCAATGATTCATGGCTTGATGAAGGATTATCACAAAACAAGGTTTTAAGCCTAAATATATCAACCCATAATCACTCCAAGAAAAACAAGGGGAATTTGACCAACTGCACATCATTGAGATATTACATCAAACATATGATGCGTGTTAAGTTTGAGCAAGGCTAAAAATGGAAACAAATGCTTATATCCCTCACAATCAAAGCTTAAACCGTAATGACAATAAACAAGAGCAATTCAAGTCATGAATCAAGGTAAGTGGCTCAAGAATGTCACTTAGGCATTTTGTCAAACATGTGGTGTGCACAAATATTTAGTCATGTGAACAGATCTCATGGATAATGGAAAATCATACCAAAATATATCACAAACAATGTGTATAACACAACCGAATCAAGCATAACAATTAACAAGAAATGAGACAAGATTAAATCATGGGAATCATACCTTGGATGAAATGAGATTAAAATATGCTTGAAAATGGAGAAGAATTCGATTGAAATTGAGGAACCCAAAGATTTTGGGAAAAATCCAGCGCTGTCAAGGTTTGAAAGGTTAGGCAACGGAATCTACTTTTGCAGCTCACACGATCACGTGGTTCCTGCGCACGGTTTCAGCATTTCAAATCCAGCCCATGTTTACGAAAATACCCTTCTCAGCAATCTACACTAAATTGTTCTCAGCATTTCAAATCCAGCCTAGTTAACCCTAACCCCCAAACTCCAACCCCCAACTGCCAATTTCCTTTCCTCTAATATTAATGACCATAGTTAATGAGAAAATTAAATGGCTATTGCTCATAAGAAGAAAATAAAAATATTAAAAAAGTAAAACTATTAAAAAAGTAAAACTAAAAAAAGAAATCATGTTGTGCCACCGCTCAACCCCTTCTCTCTTTCTCACCGGAACATGAAATCAGAGAAAAATGCTATAGTTTCCATTTTTGGAATAGGAAGGCTCGGAAAGAAAAACATTCAAAGGTATATATATTCCCTAAAATGTATGTCTTTATTTTTTCATCGGTTTAATTTTAGATCTGTTATTTGTTTGCATATCCATTTATTAATTATATTTTATTTAATACTCATTTCAATATTGGAAAATGAAATCAAGTCGAAGTTTTGTTTCATTTGAAGACAAAACAGAAAGTTAACTCAACCATGTTGCCTCATACGTGCGTTTCATATCCGGGGTTGGGGATTTTGTCTTGTAGTAAATCAAAACCGTGCGAACAAGCACGTGACGCAATCGCAAAACTCACACTACAGCAGAATGCAATATACCCAAATCGAGACGAGGGAGGGGGACAGGTAGGCCATGGTCCCCTCAACTAGAATTTGTATATATTCTAGTTGCCTTGACACCGCATAAAAATTAAAAATAAAAAATAAAAACATTTTTGATTTGGCGGTTGGAAAACTAAATAAAGAGTTATTATGAAATAAATGTGATAGAGTATCAAGAACTTTTTCTCTCTTGTCTCGTCGTCTCTTTTGGATGCATACTACCCAAACACCTTTAAAACCCGAAAATCACCCCACACGCACACATGGCTGGTCACAAAGATTTGGTCTAGACCGCGGAAGAAGAACAAATTTTAGTAAATATTATTTCTGAAGTGACGAAGGGGGAAGCAATCACCCGTAATAATCTTGACTGGGAGCTAGTACTTCCGCAAATGAAACTTCGTACTAGAAGAACAAATCTAAGAATGATTCAGTTAACTGAGAAGTTTAAGCAAATGAAAAGCAAGTTTAAGTTAGCCAAAGATTTGGCTGATGCTGGGGGAACAGTCAGCTACAATGTTGAGAACATCAGGACCGCTGTGGTGGTAAAGCTTCTCTTTCTTATTTTTCCTAGAATTTTTCAGGTTAAATAGTTTTTAATTGTTTCTTACAACTGGAATTTCATGTCCAGGTATCTCCCGACAGAACTCATGAACAAGTCTGTAAAAATTACGATATGCTTAATGTACTTCTTGCAAACGAACCCCACAACAACGTCGGTGGGCCTAGGATTTTGGATAACAGACACAGAGGAAAACGACCAATGGACCACGTCAACCTTGATGATACCAGAGCAACCCAGCAAAAAATCCAAAACACCGACTAAGAAAAGCATGGTTGACACAGAAGGTCTTGCGACTCCGACGGATGATGATAAGTTACTTGTGGAAGCCATGAAGGACCTACACCGTTCGTGATGCCCTACCAAACGAATATTATGAGTTAGCCATGAAAGCACTTCAAGACCAAAACCTTAGAGATATGTTTCTATGTATGGTTTAGAAAGCAAAAGTGAACTGGATACTTGATGAGTTGCGAGCGAAATGAACAAGTTAAGGTAAGTAAATTGATGTATAAGTGTTCAGTTTAATCTTACAAAATTGCCTACTTTTATTTGAAAATTTTATCGCACTAAAAGTGAATTTGATTTTAGTATCTTTGTAGAATTTGTCAATGATTTGTTTTGTAGGCTTCTCGCAAAGTTTGTAGAGTCCGATTTTGCTTGCTTGAATGTGTTCTTATTGTAATTTTGGTCTTATTTTGGGAAGGGCTTTTGGTGGTGGTTCCTGGTGAGCTTCAGTGTTTTCCTCACAGTAGCTCCCTCTCAAGACTTCACTCACAATGCAGCTTCCAATGTGATGTAATTATTTTTTTGAGAAAGTACCATAGATCTTGTGGACCATGTGGATCTATGTACTTGAATAGCCGACTGGACAATATGTTATATATATAGACAATATGTTATATGTTTAAGTTAGTAACTAAGCATGGAGATTGAATTTATGTAATATGTAATTAATTTGCCTTGTTCCATACTTTAACTTATTATTTGCTCCTTTCATTCTCAATTAGAAAAGTTTTGGCATTTTGTTCTCTCTCTCTCTCTCTCTCTCTCTCTCTATATATATATATATATATATATCCTCTACTATTCACATGTGACCGCACTGACGCGGCGCTAGCTTTTACTGTTTTGTAATTGATTGTATTTTGTTTTATGCTTTGTAATCAGCCTATATAACGGGCTCCCCTCTCCCATTGTAAGGCAGAGTTTTTTCCAGAGCTTCTCTCAGAGTTTTCTCAGAGCTCTTCATCAGAAATCCTCTTGTCATTCCCTGCTCTTACTTGATAGCACTAACGTTTTCTTTTGTAAGCTGTCTTAATCGTAATGATTTTAAGTTCTTTTAACGAGCTTTTTATCAAGATTTGTATATCTTATCCCTGTCTTTTATATCTTTGATTATCAACTGTCATACCACCTTCTTGAACGGTTTTATCGCTTTGATTTTAATTATCTTATATGCACGTACATCACTCTCCCCTATCCCCTGCATCTATATGCATTCTGCGCTTCCACCTCCCTC
The DNA here is from genome assembly GCA_016403345.1 of Corylus heterophylla. Classification (NCBI taxonomy): domain Eukaryota; kingdom Viridiplantae; phylum Streptophyta; class Magnoliopsida; order Fagales; family Betulaceae; genus Corylus; species Corylus heterophylla. Next base: position 94,035 of record JADOBO010000266.1, on the reverse strand, counting down.
CTTGGTATCAAAGCCATAAGAGTTGCGATCTCTTTGCTACTTGATGAACACCCTGCTCTCCTTAGAACCCTCTGAGTATAGTCTTGCTCTTCTCCTCTTTACTTACCCCCTGTTAACCTTTCTCGTGCGAGATCTTAGGTGTTAGACAAGAGTCCACCACCCGTCACAGAGTTGCGTACCACCCCGTCGACTCGGTTTGAAATCATAAGTCCCGTTTGAAAGCCTTGGGTTTGGCGTGTTTGGGCGTAAAGTAGGTGCGAGTGTGGACCAAGGGTATGTGTAGCGTTGTGTGTTAGGCCAAGGGTCTGTGTGGATAGTCTAGTGTCTAGGAAGGACATGCTTAGGAAGTTTGCCTTGTGAATGAGTACCTAGGATGAGATCCTTTAAGACTTTACCTAGTGTGTGATTTTGAGTTTAGTTTATATGTCAAAATGTGGAGATCCAATTCTTCTCTTAGCTCTAATTCTTGTTTGCCACGGACGTGGTTAACTTTGAAAAATTTTCTCGAATCTAATAATAATTTATGTTTTGATAAATGGAACATCCCTAAGCTGGACGCTAAGGATGTTTACACTACTTCATGGTTTAAATCTTCTTTCAAATCTCAATTTTCTGTCAAAACTGTTGAACAAACCTTTGCTATTACCGACAAATATCAAACTATAACCCTGTTTAACAAGAGGTTCATTAACGACTCTCTTGCTAAAGGTTATAAGTTTTTGCATGTTGGTTGTGTTCGAGTTGCTGTCAAGCCATTGACTCGACTTGTTATTAATGCTTCTATTTTGCTTTGCTTGCGTGACGCAAGATTTCTTGATTTTAAGACCAGTATACTTGGAATGATTCAATCTTCCTTGTTTGTTGGTCCTGTCCATTTTGATGTCTTCCCCAACATTTCTCTTGCTTTGTCTGATTTGCATATTTTGAAAGCTCTGACGCTTAATATTCTGTCTTCCGTTATAACATGGAAGAAGGTAGCGACCCTTGCTATCATCTATCGTGTTTATTATAAATTAATGAAGACAAATCTAGATCCACAAGTCGTGATCAAGAATCCAGTGAATCAACTTTGTTAATTCAAAGTTCTACTCATAATGCAAAAATCAAAACTCCAAAAATGATTCGCTGGGATAGGATTGACCTCCCCAACGAGTGGCTTTTGGAAGGTGTTGCAAAACCTTCTCGAGTAGTTAACGATGCCTCTAATCTTGATTACATCCAACAATATATGGATGGATCTCAAAATCAATTTTTCGATTTAGGACTTTCTAGCAGGATCGAAAGACCCCTGTATGAAAGGCCTCGGTTGGTTAACGAACAAAGGAATTCTTTTGCGGGTTCAACAACCTCAGAAGGATTTCATCGTCGTGATAAAGATGTGGACGAGTCACTTAACGCCTCTCCTCCTCTTTGTCCGTTAACCCCGATTTGAAACTCAAATGAATTTTTACCGATTCCCAAGTTTCTTCTACTTTTTACTCTACTAGAAATCATCCCTAATGGATGACGAAGGTAGATCTACTTCTCCTCTCGCTTCGATTTTGATGCTCCTCTTCCTCTGCTCATCATCGGTGTAATGTTATCACTTCTACCTCCCCAATCAAAGATTTCTTTTCTCATTGATTGGCCTGCTTTGTCAAAAGATTTTTGTCAAAAGAAAATCGTGCTCTTCGCATGCTTTCCGTACAAATATTCTTCCAAGGAACAAGATCTCATCAAGGTCAAATAGATCGAGATGATGATTGAGTCCCAAAACATATTTTGTTTTTGATTATCTTCAAAAACATTTCCGTTGATAATGTCTTGAATGTCGTCAAAAGAATTTTGTCAAAGAAGATAAGACCATCACAAATCTTCTCATCCTCCTCTTGAAAATACTCTTGTTAACTGCAAAAATCATTGTCAAATATTCTCCTTTCAAAACCTATGATGATAAGGATCCAATTAATAACGATAGGAAAATTATCGAACAAAACAATTTTTGTGCCCAACTTTTGCATATTTTAGGACAACAATTGGACCGTATAGAAGAGAAACTTCCTTCTCTCTCTTCTGATCCAAAGGTTTCCTCTGCTCCTCCAAAGATTGAAAAATCCCTGGTTTCTCCCCCTGATTTGTCAAAATATTCTGATTTGAGAACGACTTCTCAAATGAATCTTGAGAAAGTTAACAAATTGCTTTCTGAGTTAACAACTGTTCGTGCCAGTTCTTCTGAACAGAATATTGGCATCAAAAAAGATTCTTCTTCTGATTCTAAAACTTCTTCTCAAGAATCCACTGATTCTGACGTCAGAATTCTTGATCAAAACTTTGGTAAGGATGAAATGAAGCCAAAACTCCAAAATATCTTTGACGGATCCATCAATCCTACGAAAGATTTTCAAACTTCTCTTCCTGATGAGATTGACCATAATAATATTAGTACTTGTTCTGTCTTACCAAGTCCAAGAACAAAACAATGTTAATATATCCCCTGAAAATACTTTGGAAAAAATTTCAAAACAAAAATCCAAAGTAGTTACAGTCTCAGATTTAAAATACGAGATTCATAACATCAGGAAAGATATGGTTGATTTAAAAAGGAATAAGCAACTTCCCGTCTCTGTCCTTGATAATGTCCATTTTGTCAATTTGATCAACAAAGTTGCTCCTCCCAAATGGCATTCTAAAGTGCATATCATTGTCTCCTCTGAGTTCACTCTTGATGTTGTTGCATTGATTGATTCTAGTGCTTATTTGAATTGTATCCAAGAAGGATTAATTCCAGCAAATATTTTGAAAAATCCACAGAACGGTTGCATTCAGCCAATGGAGAAAAATTGAATATCAAGTATGAATTGAACAATGTCCATGTTTGTCAAAACAATGTCTACTTTCATATTCCTGTTGTTTGGGTCAAGAACATGACTGATAAAGTCATTCTTCGTCTGCCTTTCATTGCCATGCTCTACCCTATAACAATTGATGACACTGGTGTCTCAACTTTTAAAATGGGATTTGAAGTAAAATTTCCTTTTGCTTCAAAATTTGATATTGATGATAGTTGTTTAAATTTGGTCTCTGCCAAGCATAAACAACTTAATTTTCTCAAACAAGAATTAAGGTACAAAAAGATTACTGAACAACTCTCTGACGAGCTTTTGCAATCAAAAATTTCTGCTTTCAATACCTTGATTGTTGATTCTGTTTGCTCTGAACTTCCTAATGCTTTTTGGCATAGGAAAAAGCATATTGTTTCTTTGTCTTATGTTAAAGATTTTTCTGAGAACAAAATTCCAACCAAAGCTAGGCTTATTCAAATGAATACCGAAACTTTAGAATTTTGTCAAAAAGAAATTGCTGATTTACTTGCTAAGGGTATTATTCGTAAGAGTAAGTCTCCTTGGTCTTGTGCTGCTTTCTATGTCATGAAAAATGCTGAGTTAGAAAGAGGTGCTCCGAGGTTAGTCATTAACTACAAGCCCCTCAATGATGTGTTAGAGTGGATTAGGTATCCTATCCCCAATAGGAAGGATCGTCATGTCTAAACGACGTTATTGTCTCTCTAAGTTTGATATGAAGTCCGGTTTTGGCAAGTCCAGATTAAGGATAGTGATAGGTACAAAACGGCCTTTAGTACCCCTTTGGACACTATGAATGGAATGTCATGCCTTTTGGTTTGAAAATGCCCAGTGAGTTCTAGAATATCATGAACGATATTTTCAACCCATTCACCATTTCACTATTGTCATATTGATGATGTCCTTGTTTTCTCAAAGTCCATCGATGAACACTAGAAACATTTGAAATTGTTTCTAGAAACCATCAGATATAACGGGATTGTTGTGTCTGCCAAAAAGATCAAACTTTTTCAGGATAAAATCATATTTCTTGGATTTGACATCTCCAAGGGTCAAATTCGTCCTATTGACAGGGCTATCCAATTTGCTGATAAATTTCCTGATGTCATCACCGAAATCACAATTTCAACGATTTCTTGGTTCTTCAACTATATTGCTGATTTCTACAAAGATTTGCGAAAACATTGTAAACCTTTATTTGAAAGGTTACAAGGCAATCCTCCTCCTTGGTCTGGTATCCATACTTCTCTTGTTAAATAAATCAAGCTCCATGTCAAAACTCTTCCTGCTTAGGTCCCTTCGATAATTCTTTCAAAATTGTTGACGGCGCCTCAAATTGGCTTCGAGGTATTCAAACAAGTTGTTTCCCAGATCTAACCTAATCCTCTCGAACAAATTGTTCGTTTCCATTTTGGATCCGGAATTCTGCAGATTAATTACGATCTATTAAAAAGAAATTCTTTGTGTTATCTTGTGTATTACTAAATTTCATCTGATTTGCTTAATCAAAAATTTCTTTTGTGTATTGATTGTAAATCCGCAAAATATATTTTGAAAAAAGATGTTGAAAATATTGCATCAAAACAGATTTTTGCCAGATGGCAAGCCATTTTAAGTGTTTTTGATTTTGACATTGAATACATTAAAGGCTCAAACAATTCAATACCTGATTTTCTTACCCGTGAATTCTTGCAGAGCCACAATGGCCAGCAAAAAGGGAAAAGAAAAGGTTAATTCTGTTTTGAAGCCTAGGCCTTCTATTCCTCTTGATTCCCCGGATGATTCCTTGACGAGTCATTCCTCATATCTTGCCCAAGCTCTCCCACAAGTTACCCAATCAGAATCTTCTGCTATCTGCCAATATAAACCTAGACCTATGACTCCACAAACGGAACATAGTTCCCATCCTGATTCTCAAACAGAATCCAGTTCTAATCCTATTGTTCTTTCTTTTCCCTGGGTTACCCTACCTTTTTCTCAATATTTATTCTCTTCTGAAGATCTTTCTAGGACCCCTGAGCAATTGGCTCGTAATTACTTTCCTTGTCATTTTCATTGGATTCCTGAACATCCTTTGAAAGATTTGTCATTTTTCACTAATATATTGATTCAAACCAAATCAGTCAGATTTAGACCTATTCCCAAAAAAGACAATCCTCAAACGATTGTTGGGACCATTGCCTACATAGTCAAATTCATCTCTGTCGAAGAATGGGGCTCCCACCCCTCTCAACTTCTCCCTTCTTCCAATTCTCAAATTCCCTATTCATATTATGATTATGTCAATGCCTAGTTTCGTTTCATGCTTTTTCAGAACCCTGAGTCCAAACACTTATGGTTCATTACCTTTAATGAAGACTTTAACGGTCTTCTCCCACATGGTTTAAACAATGGTGAGACCATTTTGGCCTAACCATTGATGTTCTTCTGCTCCACTTGTTTATGCTTTTCATCTGTTTTCCTCTCACGTCTCCTGTAAAGGTTTCGTTGAACATTTTAATCCTATCTTCCCTCCCATGCTTTATTTTTCCAAAAAATTCAGAATTCCTTGGTTCCTCAAGTGGAAATATGTCAGGAATCATGAAAAGATTGAAAGACACTGGTTCCAATGCAAAACTTGGGAAATGTCCCCCAAAATTGAACCCATTGTCAAAAAAGTTGAATTGATGACCCGCAGATATGATGCCATTGTGCCAGTCACAGCTCTTCCTCCTCCTCCAGTTCCCAGATATTCTTCCAAGAAGAAACAATGGATTCAGACTTATCTTGATTCTATGGATTTTATTCCTGATAACGAAGAATGATTCATAACAGCCTCAGTTCAGCCATTAATGGCTTCTCCTGATTGGTCCCTAACGACCACAGTACCCTCAAAGAACTGTTACTACTCTTCTGACAGTTAGTTCTCAGTTCACTGTCCCCAATGACAACAAAAAATTGGTGATCTCAAATGGGTCACTGTTCATTATGTTTTGAAGTTACTGTGCAAAATCACTGTTCACTTTTACTGTTCATTGTCCGGACGACACTGCGCAGGATTACTATTCAGAAGCACTGTTCACTTCACAGTTCAAGTTTTGTCTGCCGACACTACAGTGCCGACAGCTACTATTCCAGATTGGCAACTTTCACTGTTCAAGATTGGCATCAAACGTGCCTCTACTGTTCACATGTGACCGCACTGACGCGGCGCCAGCTTTTACTGTTTTGTAATTGATTGTATTTTGTTTTATGCTTTGTAATTAGCCTATATAACGGGCTCCCCTCTCCCATTGTAAGGCAGAGTTTTTCGGAGCTTCTCTCGAGTTTTCTCGAGCTCTTCGCGAAATCCTCTTGTCATTCCTGCTCTCTTACTTGAAGCACTAACGCTTTCTTTGGTAAGCCTGTCTTAATCTGTAACGATTTTAAATTCTTTTAACGAGCTTTTTATCAAGATTTGTTTATCTTATCCCCTGTCTTTTATATCTTTGACTATCAACTGTCATACCGCCTTCTTGGACGGTTTTATCTGCTTTGATTTTAATTATCTTATACGCACATACATCACTCTCCCCTATCCCCTGCATCTATATGCATTCTGCGCTTCCACCTCCTCCTTGGTATCGAGCCGTAAGAGTTGCGATCTCTTTGCTGCTTGATGAACACCTTGCTCTCCTTAGAACCCTCTGAGTATAGTCTTGCTCTTCTCCTCTTTACTTACCCCCTGTTAACCTTTCTCTGTATCAAGATCTTAGGTGTTAAACAATAGTCCACCACCCCGTCAGTACAGTTTGCGTACCACCCCATCAGTTCAGTTTGCGAAATCATAAGTCCCGTTTGAAAGCTGGGTTTGGCATGTTTGGGCGAAAGTAGGTGTTAAAAACCAAGTTTAAAAAATTTTTTGGTAGGGAAAAAAAAAAAAAAAATTTAAAAAAATAAAAAAAAAGGCCCCCACCCCCAAACCGAAAATTTGAAAAGGCAAAGGCCAAAATTTTTAAAAAGTTAAAAAGCATAAACAACATAATCCCTAAAATGAAAATGTTTAATTTTCAAATTTTAGAAATTTTTTTAAGCAAAACTTAAATTATCCAAATATTAAAATATCCAGATAAATAAAAAAGAATCGTAATTGTAGTTTGGAAAAAGTTAAGGTTAATAAATTGCCAATTGGTTAAATACGGTTAATTGTTTAGAAATGCCTTAACTTCCTAACAAGTTTCTCCTTGATTCAATCACCTGTTAAAAATATTAAGATTCTGATTTGCTAGTAATAAATTGTTTAAATTTTCTATAATAAATTAAAGTTTTGCCTATAAACTTAAAAATTAATAAAAATAAAATAAAAATTTTTTTTTGGACCTAGATTGTTTTTTTACGTTAATCTTGTTTCTTTTTTGGATGAAAGTATCCTTTAAAGAAAATTTACTAACATGCTAATTTATTATGGAATTTATCTGTTTGAAAAGTAAAAGGCCATGAATATCATTAGAAAATGAAATAGTTAATTTTAATGAGAAGAGAGTTAATAACAGAACTAATCTGGAAATTTATGTAGAAATATTCCGCTTGAACTAATAAGACATTAAAATTTTAAGCTAGAATATAAGGGGATTTTTCCTTTTTCCCCTCTTTTTCATTTTAAAAACCATAAAAATAAAAATTTAAATTCTTCTAAATTTTCGTAATGTTATAATTGGTTAAAGAATTTAATTTTTATCGAAGAATTTTTTAAACAATTGTGATTCACAAATTTAACAAAATCCCTTGAAGCATTTGCGATCGGGCCAAAACTTATTGGTTGAAGGAACAAGCGTTGTTTCTACTGATTTAGTCCTAAACTTTTAAATAACTTTAAAATGTTTTAACATTTATTAGATATCTACGGATAATTAGCAATAGATTTAAATTAATGACTAAAGCCCAAAAGATTGGTGCTGGAAACAACCAAACCCAAGGATTTAGATGATGACACGTATGGATAAACTTTCCTTAATTTCGCAGAAATTTTTCAAGTAAATTTTCTGGATGATTTAAAAAAGTCCTACTCCCATGAAAACGTCCCGTGATAATTTCAAACTTAATTTGTCTTTGCAAACACGTTTGCCTGTATGTTTATTAAAGGGTATTGAAATTGGGAAGCCTACTTGGATGGTTTGGAGCAAAAAATTTCCTAAGATAAGATCTTACTAAATACATGGTATTATTTTTATGATAAAATTGGGACCTTATTGTACTTGAAATCTTGAAATGTTATATTGCAAATTTTAATGTTTTGAAAATGGATTTATGTATGTTTAAATTTGTTCCCCTTTTAATCTTAATTTCCCAAATTCAATTAAAAGTTAATTTAAATGTTCCTTAATCTTCAAATTTATTAAAATTTTATTACTAAATTTATTTAAATTTTTAAATTATAAGTTTTTTAAGTGTTTGTTGTAGCCATTGCTGTTGTTTTTAATTTTTATTTTGTTTCTTGTTCCAAGCTTAATGCTCTCATTCCCTTGAAAGGCTTTTTCCTTCTCTTCCTTTATTTTTTAAATTTCTTGTCCATTATTTTATAATACCACCATATTATAAATACTATTTATTTACATTGAAATGAAGGTAAGTTTTTTGCCTTTTCATATTTATTTATTTTATCTTTTAATACCAATTAGATACAATGTGCATAATTTTCCTTTATCCTTTTAAATTTTTAATTATCAAAATTCTTATTCCCTCATTATAAAAGATTATTCTTAATTTTGGATTACCTAAAGCTTTTTTTTAACCTTTCTGATTATAACTCCTCTTCCTTTAATTATTTTCCAACCTTCTTTGATCGGTTTTCTGATTTTCTACCCTTTCATCAGTCACTCAACCCCAGTTGTAAACGCCCTTACTTTTGGTTGCAAAAAGGTTCTTTGGTTACAAAACTTCTTTTTCTTGAAAATTGGGATATCGTTCCTTTCCTTTGTTATTTTATATCTTAATGACCAATAATTCCCATCCCAGATTTGCTTCTACCCCCTTTTATTCAAACCCAAAGGCGTTCTTTGTTTTGTACACGGCCGGTTGAACTTGTATTTCTCTTCTATTTGGTTATGTTTTTCTAATGACATCTTAGGTGTTTGCTAAGGAGTTGATCAAATACCATGGTTTAAAAATTCCTTTGGTTAATGTGTCCAAATTCTGACAATTTGTTTCCACAATTTAATTATGTTAAAATTTTGATTCCCCTAAATTTGGTTTATTTGCTTTTAAATTTTGATATTTCTTTTCAATTCAAAAGAAATTTTTTCTCAATTTTCAGACTTAACCCAAAAATTTCTTATTCTTTAAAATTTTAATTTTTTTGTTGATTTCCTTACATTTATTTCACTTTCTTTGGTTTGATCTATTTAAAAACTGAAATTATCAACTTGGAAAATTTGTTTCCCAACCCTTTTCATAGTTTTACACTAATTTGAAGTATAAATTTGAAGTGTTCAGTTCTGCCATACTGTTTTAAAGGTTTCTTTCAAACCAATTAAAATGAAATATTGAATTTCCCCCTTTCAATGTTGCCCAATGATTGACCCACTTTCTTTATGTGATCTGAAAAGTTTTAATTTTACATAGAATTTTGAGGATCAAAACATTTCTCGTTTTAACGAAGAAATGAAAATTGATCAAAACCGGAAAATTTTTACGTTCAAAATTCTCAAGATCACGTTCCTTGAAATTCCCTTTGACCCAACATTTGGAAATTGAACCATTCCCAAGTTTCCTTTTATCTTAAATCATCCCAATGGATGGAGACACTTTTCCCTTTTTCCCTCTTCCTGCATCAAATCCTGTAATGTTTCTTCTTACAACAAAGATTCTTTTTCCCTTTCAATTTATCGTCTTTTAAAATTTTGAAAATCTTAAGCTTCTAATTCAATTAAAAGAATTTAGTTCCCAATATTCTTTATTACAAAAACATTTGATAAGGAACTTCTCCATTTCGATAATGTTATTGCAATTATTGCAAAGAAGTTAGACTTCCCCAAATCCATTTCCTTCTCTTGATAAGCTCTTGTAAATTTTTTCATGAAATTTCCTTATTATAAGTATTAATTAACGAAAAATTTTCCCAAAAATTTTGGAAAAACCTTAACAAAGTTTTACCCTTCGTTGGACCAAAATTTTCAAAGATGAAAAACTTTTCTCCCTGTTTGTAAAAAATTTTTCTTTTAAAATTTTGTCTTGAAAGAAATTTACAAAAATCTTTTGAATTTCAATTGCCTGTTAACCAAGTTTGAGATTTTCCTTTAAAATTTTGGCTCAAAAAATCCTTCCTTCTCAAAATTTTGAAAATTATGAATTGAAAAAATTCTTGTCCTTAAAGATAACAACTTTCTTTGTTAATAAAAATTTCTTCTTCCAATGAAAAACATTTAATAATCCCAAAATTTTAACTTCAAAGAAGAACAAAAATATTTTAAAAATCCTAATGAAATTTTAAATTTTAAAACAAATCCAATTCTTTTGCATTTAAAGAAAACAATTTTAATCTAAATTTTATTTAAAGATTTTAACTCAAGAATTTTTCAATTTAATACAGGTTTTTCAAATGGAAAATTTTAAAGGAATACCTTTATCCCGTTGTCAAATTGAAATTGTATTCAATTGTATTAAAAATTCCGGTTTGTAAAGTTGCTTCATAATTTCGTTGATTAAACATGAGGTCTCAATTTTGTCTTATTGTGTTACCAAGAAAGGTTGAGAAATTTTGTTCAATCATATAAGGAAAATGGCTCAATGTATGGATTTGTTTTCAATTGCTTCATATTGATGTTTTTAAAATGAATTGGTACATAGTTTATCAAACGATTTAAAAAACTGTTAAAACTTGATTGAGACCTTTTGTTCAAAATTTTGCATGTTTTAATCATAAGAATTTTTTTCAAAAATTTTCTAAAAATTCCCTGGAAATCAAAATTCTTTCTAAATTTAGAAACCAATTCAATGCTTTCAGAAAACTTTGTTCTGTTGTTTTGAAAAAATTAAACTTTGCAAGGAATCTAAAATTCGTTGTTTTATTCAAGGTAAATCTATTGAAAAGGTTTCCGAATTTCTTATAAATCTAGTTATAAAGGTTCCAAATAGTCAATTTCCCTATGAAGTTAAAGTTGTATTTCCCCTTGCGAAGACATGTAAATTATTGTTGAAAGTTATAGATACCTTTGAACACTTTGAATTCACCTTTTTTTGAATTAAAGGTGTTTTTAAGCCATGGCAATTTCAACATTTGCCCTTTTAACTATTTCAAAATTTTGTCCATCAATTGCTTTGAAAAATTTTTAATTGTTTCCCTGAATATTGATTTGCAAAATCGATCAAATTGTTTTCCATTTTGGATCAACTCAATAATTTCTGATTTCAAAAGGTTAAATCTTCTTTGAGGTTAAATCTTTTTTCACATTTTCTTTCTACAAAATTCTTGTTATTCAAAATTTCTAAAATTGTAATTTTTTAAAGGTTACGGCAACTTCTTGGCTATCCAAACTTTTTTGATAACAATCCATTAAAATCTTTGTTTTGGATCCCGATATTTTCAAAATTAAGGACATTAATTCCGTGTTTCTAAATTTTCTTGTCTACAACAAATTTGTTATTGATTTAATTCCAAATTTTTTAAAAAGAAATTTTATCTTTGTGATTCCAAATTTCTAATTGATTTTTTACAAAATTTGCGGCAGCCTCAAGCAAGTCGATCATCTTCGGGGCCGCCCTCAAAGCCAAAAAGGATTGTACCTTTTCTGCGACTACCTCAGCAGGCCCACCATTGGGCTCACAATCATCCGAGGCCTCTTTGCGTTCAGAGGACGAAGAAGAGGAACTAACGGTTGGGAAACTAACTTCTTCACCCACACCAGGTGAACCAGTTCATTGCTGATGAAGATGATGATGAAAAAACAAGAAGTACCACGGGTTGGCTTGGTCGCTGTATGGCCAATGGCATCATCCAAGCCACCTCTTCACCTGCAGCTTCTGTTGGAGTCGGATCAGGATGAAATGAAGTAAATGGATCTCTCGAGGTAGAAGACGGACCCTCTGGTCCACCAGCAAATGAACCCCTTGCATCAACAGAAGGCGCCGCCTCTGGCTCGCCAGCAACTGAGCATTCTAATCCATCGACAAAAGGCGAATCTCTATGTAGGCGTCTCCGTTTGGTGGGCCTCGCAAATGAATGTTCCCCAAGAGAAATGTGATTAGCCGCTACACCCTGCTGATCACCCAATGCTGCAGACCCAATAGAAGTAGGACTGCCAAACAGCTCAACCCTTTCCTCCTTGCCAGCAAGGCCTCCTTCAGCATTCACATCGTCTTCTGCAACTTGGGATTGTACCATCAGCCAGACAATCAGGGCGAGTGCTAGCAAAGAAAATGTGAGGAAAACTATTAGCCCTACACCTGTGCCCTTTTTTGGGCCTCACTCAGGTTTGATAGGCCTCTATACCCAAGAGACGCTTTCATGTGCTCCGCCTAGATGAGCCAATCACCATGGGTTCAGAAATTTCGAATCGTCACTTCATCCTTGGCCCAATCGATGGCCCTCTGTAAACGGATCAGTACAAAGTTAGGAAGCACAGGCACGTCAAAGCCCCATTGGGAATCCAGCCGGCAACAGAGATCTTAATGGAAAATCATGAGGTTCGCTCTCAAAAAACTCAAATCCTCGAGAAATGAAGAAAAATTTATCCTTCCAGCTCTTAATTTTGGAAATCCTATATGGAAGCTCGAACATAGCCCCCGCCTTATGGGCATGGAACTTCCAGATATCATTCCCCTCGTTGTTAACAGGGAAAGAGGTGTACAAGTAAAGAAACTCCCTCTCTGTGATCTGCAAACATCCCTGGTCCTTGTGTAACTCCGGCCAGAGGATGGCCATCCCTATTAAAACTCTCCAACCGTTTGGAGAAACTTGGAAATGAGCCAAGTTCAGTATGTGCAAAATCTCCCTAATCACTGTTTGTTGTGCAAAAATTTACCTAAATTAATATGTAAATAATTGTATGTTTTAACTCGCAAGTGCACAAGATCAAAACAATAATATAGCAGGCAAATACGAGATCATTCCCACGAGGATTGGTAAATTATGTTTAGAAGTAATTTCCTATTTAATTAAAAGATAAAATTCAATTGTCACGATTGAATTCAATAAAATAAAAGATAAACAAAAACTAAAAAGGATTAGGGTTTTGATATCCACCACTAATTATATTCAATTAATATAACAATATGTCAATGCTTTGATCAAGTTATGCATATTTAATGTTTGCCAACCTAAGGGTTAAACCCTAACTCCTTAAGCTATTGATTTCCCTAAGCAACGAGTTAGGCACTTGGTCCATACTCTAACTCTTTTCCTTCCTAAAGGATTTAGCATGGTCTATACTAAGTTGTTCTTCAGAAAAGCATATGTTCTATGGAAATCGACAAACACACAAGGCCTAGGGCATGGACACATACTCCCGGTTTCCTATGTTGATTAACCCAAGAATTCGGCATGGGTATTTCTTGTTACTTATGTTAAACCCAGGACTCGGTCATCCAAATTGATCTAACTAACAAGTCTATACCACATGCACATATTGATCATGCATACACATATGAGGAATTCATGCAAACAGGTATTAATCAAGTTAAATAGCACAACATGATCATCACAAGGTGCCAATATTGAAATATTAATTTAACATAACTAGGGCTTCAATCTAGCCCTAAACAAAGTATAAGCTACATAATAAAGATAAAAAGGGAGGAAGAGAAGAAAAACCCAAACTCCTCTTGATTCAGCCTTCAGTTCCTTTCCAGAGCTTGTGCCTCTTTTCTCCACACCTATTCCTAGAACCTAAGAGGTTTATTTATAGGCTTTAGAAGTCCTTGTTACACAAGTAAACCTAGAAAATTTGGAGTTTTAAGTCCAAGTCCAATTAGGATAAAGAAAACCTAAGTCCAAATCGGAGTAGGATTGCCCAAAATTGAGGTCTTAACTTGCGGTGTGATTTTGACCTTGCGACGCTCCTAATTTGTAAAATTATATTTCAAAATGATTTGTAGCCCTTTGAGTTATCTTTCCAATGCCACTTTAATTACTTTAATCTGATATCTGAGCTGAAAGTTATGATCAAAATACCGAGACATGTTCAAAATCCAATTTTTCATCCAATCCGATTTGACTTCAATGTGAGAAATTCCGAATTAATCATTTCCTCTATTTGATTAAACTTAATCATGATTGGCTAAGCTCAACCATATCTTCTAGGTTTTCCAATTTGCCCTTTAAGCTTGTAATTTGTCCAAAACGCTTATGTTCTTCCAAAAGCACTGTAAAAACATCAAAACACAAAAATGAAGTAAAATGGCCTAATTAACCATATCCAAAGGATTAAAACATGTAAGATAAGGGCTGAAGATATGAATATTTTAGCGCTTATCAATCACCCAGGAACCGGTAATCTAAAACCTGCTTCGAGAATCTAGTGTAATAAATGATTTCATCCCCATTTTCGGACCGTAGAACCTTCGCCAACGGCAGAAGTCGGATTTGGACACCTTGGGAACTTATATACCTCCCTGCAAACCTCCAAGTCTGAAGATCTGAGTCAAGAATGGAGAGCAGCTCCGCTGAATTCCATCACAACACAAGGAGCAGAAAGATAGAAGAAAGACAAATTTGAAGCAAAGAGAGAGCGAGATGCTTGACGGCAGCAAGGAAAGAAGAACAACCCTAGTTTTTAAGGTGTCCATGCAACTAATAGTGCAACGCACTTTGCCAAGTGTCTCTTAGAAGTTCAAGAGTCTCACGGCAGACTTAAAAGCATTTCAAAAGAAACGTCGCTCGATGGATCGTTCTTATCCGTTCGCGCAACAAAAATCACTGTGTCTCCAAAGGATTCAAGCGACCCGCAAAGGAATTTAAACTAGCATCTCGAAGAAGACGATGGCAGGAAAGACGTACCATCGCCTCATAAATCACCCAAAACACAAGCAAGCCCTAGGTTGACACGCTTCAACCGCAGGCCATAGAAAACGTGCACCGTACTTTGTCATTATAGCCGCAGTCACGTCCCCCAAGGAAAGCGTGCCACGCCTCAAAACGTGGCGTTCATGGATGTCGGGAAAAGGACGCTAAAATAAATTGAAGAGATAAGATGGGCCATAAATTTTGGAAGCCCAAGGAATAATAGAAATCCATTTATTCCCATTAGGCCACTATAGTTACCTAAGGGAATGGCGGGGTACTGTTGATGCAAAATATAACCCAAAGCCCAAACCAAAAGGCCCACTTTGAATGAAAGGCCGCCTAAAGCCCAAAGCTTAGGAAGTCCAAACACAGTCACTCGATCGTATTAGACCCACAATTAAGCGTGCAGTTATGCACCATATCTCAACAGGTTGCATGCAGAATCACGTACCCCTACAATCAAGGGGGTACAATCACTCTCCAAACAACTCAATCTGGGAGTTACAACCCAAATCAGAGAATAACGAACTGAATATCTCCCAAGAGGAGTCTAAGTACATAAAATCCTATCCACGTAAATCTCTTATATTATCTTAAAGGATGATCTACAGTTTCAAAACAACTTGGAGCCAATAGTGTAAGAGTACAAAGCAACTCTCAATTGGTGGTAGGCCAGTTAACGGGCGAATATGAAGCAAAGAGAGAAAAAATCAAAATGTACCTGCCGAAAGCACTGGACACCAAGGATACATTTACAAAGTTCTGCATTCAGCAAGTCTCTCGAGACTCAAATGTCAAGGCGGACCAACTGGACCGTCTGGCTTCATGCAGTTCTAAATCACCCCCAAGGGAGGAAACCACTATCAGCGAATCGGAAACACTAGCAATTTTAGACCGCCAAGCTTCCAGGTATGTATTATTTAAATCTGTAGTAAAATACCTTGTTGAAGGAAACCTTCCAGAATCCCGAAGCCAAAGCAATCCATTCTTTGGGCATCGAGGTACCTAATCCAGAATGATGTCTTATACAAGCGAAGCTTTATTCATCCACTCTTGCGATGTTTATCAAATGATGAAGCAGACTATGTCTTGAGAGAAACCCACAAGGGCCTGCTAAGAAAGAGAAAGGATCAGTAGTGACAGACTACGAGGTGGGGGGTGGCGGTCGTGCCACCTCCGATGGCTGAGTGAGAGTTTGATTATCACAAGAGTAATAAATAAACAAATAGTAAATAATAATAACTAAGAATAATAAAAGCAAGAGAAGAGAGTACCTATCTATGCCATAGGTGGCTCCTCCTTTTATAGAGGCTGTGAGTAGGTGAACTCTAGTGGGACTCTCACTTGACTCTCTCTTGGATAGGATTTTATGTAGAGATTCATGGGAGTGGTTGAAACTGTAGATTATCTTTTAAGATAATATAAGAGATTTACGTGGATAGGATTTTATGTACTTAAGACTCCTCTTGGGAGATATCCAGTTGGTTATTCTCTGATTTGGGTTGTAACTCCCAGATTGAGTTGTTTGGTTATTCTCTTATTTGGGTTGTAACTCCCAGATTGAGTTGTTTGGAGAGTGATCATATTCATACCCCCTTGATTATAGGGGTACGTGATTCTACATGCCACTTGTTGAGATATGGTGCATAACTACACGCTTAATTGTGGGTCTGATACGATCAAGTGACTGTGTTTGGACTTCCTAAGCTTTGGGCTTTAGAGCCTTGATGTCCTGGAGAGCTATAGGCCTTTCATTCAAAGTGGGCCTTTTGGTTTTGGCTTTGAGATATATTTTGTATCAACAGACATTATTCAAGACTTTAGTTGGTACATGTGAACAATGTACGTAGGACTTAAAATCAAATATTACAGTAACACAGTTAACGTGGAAGCTCAAATGGCAAATTAAGTCCTTAAAACATTGTTTATTGCAGCTTGGGTGCCACCTACAAGTTCTAATTTCACCTCTTTTCATCAATTACTAACCTTTCTCTTCGTCTTTTTCTTATTTTATTTGTTTTTTTTTTCTACTAATATACATATCTAGAGGCTTATGCAGTTTCCTTCTTTTGTCAATATTTTTCCAAAACAAAGAGAGGCGGGGCCTATCTTTGGTCCCACGTGTCCTGCATTTCTAGTCACTGGTCACCATAATAGATCACTCTTTAAGGAAACGTTGGAGAGAGTGGGGACACAAGTAGAGGGTACGGAATGTCTCTACGTGCCATGGTGAGTTGGATTTGTTGGCAAGAAAAGTCTAAATAGTAGACCCGAGGCACCACGTCAGCCCATTTAAAAAAGGCAAATGCTAAAGGCCCAACTTTTTTGCCCAACTTAAGTCCAACTTTTGCCTTATTTTTTTTAAAAAAATAAAATAAAAAATGGAAAAAAATGTCTGAAGCAACCCTATCTATTTTTTGTCTTTCTTTTATTTGGTATTATTTAAAAAAAATGAAAAATGGTATTTTTCTTCATAAAAAGATAGGATTTGGTTTGTTGATATTCTTAGTGTATGCACATGTTGTGAGGTAGTCTCACTTTGGGAAGAAGAATTGTCCACATTAAGTAGGTGGATTACAAAGGTGCTCATGGGTGCGTTGAAACCTAAATACCCCGTTGAAATCACAATTGAAACGTCGTTGAAACCCTAATTGAAACCCCAAATGAAACCCTGTTGAAACCTCAAATTAACTTTTGTATTTTCGTGATGCAGAACGGCTGAAAATTTGAATGTCTTTTTTTTGTCTATCTCATAAAGCCCAATATTTATCTCATTCAGGTTGGTTCGGGCGAAAATTAGACCTTCAAATTTTTTCTTGTTTTCCTCCCCTCGAAAAGAACGTATGCTCTGATAGCATGAATGAAGTTTTGCGTTTTTGCATTTTCGCAACCCAAATATCAATGTTGAAACCCCAAATATCACCTTTGATACTTGAGTACCCTGTTGAAATCACAAATGAAACGTCTTTGAAAACCCAATTGAAACCCCAAATGGACTTTTGTATTTTCTTGACCTAGAACGGCTGAAAATTCAAATGTCTTTTTTTTGTCTATCTCATAATGCCCAATATTTATCTTATTTAGGTTGGTTCGGCTGAAAATCAGACCTTAAATTTTTTTTCTTATTTTCCTCCCCTCGAAAAGAACATATGCTACCGAAAGATTAAATAAAGTTTTTCATTTATGCATTTTCGAGACCCAAATATCAACGTTGAAACCCCAAATATCACTGTTGAAACCTGAATACTCCCTTCAAAACACAAATGAAACGTCGTTGAAACCCTAATTGAAATCCCAAATGAAATCCTGTTGAAACCTCAAATTAACTTTTGTATTTTCGTGACGCAGAACGACTGAAAATTCGAATGTCTTTTTTTTGTCTATCTCATAAAGCCCAATATTTATCTCATTTAGGTTGGTTCGGGCAAAAATTAGACCTTCAAATTTTTTCTTGTTTTCCTCCCCTTGAAAAGAACATATGCTCTGATAAGCATGAATGAAGTTTTGCGTTTTGCATTTTCGCAACCCAAATATCAACGTTGAAACCCCAAATATCACCGTTGAAACCTGAGTACCCCGTTGAAATCACAAATGAAACGTCTTTGAAACCCAATTGAAACCCCAAATGAACTTTCGTATTTTCATGACCCAGAATGGCTGCAAATACGAATGTCTTTTTTTTGTCAATCTCATAAAGTTCGATATTTATCTCATTCAAGTTGGTTTGGCTGAAAATCAAACCTTCAAATTTTTTCTAGTTTTCCTCCCCTCGAAAAGAACGTGTGCTACAGTAACCATAAATGAAGTTTTGCATTTTTGTATTTTCGTGACCCAAATATCAACGTTGAAACCCCAAACGACTCCAAAAGAAAGAAAAAGATTAAAGTAAAAAAAGGGGGGGATACATAATAGTTTGCAATTGAAGCAAGTAAAAGGGTTTGAAAGTATACCTTCCAAGAACGTGTTCTTGGCTTTCTGAGAAGGGTCTACCTACGAGGATCTTGCGGGTAGGGAGTGAGAACCAGAGGAAGAACAAAGATTGGGCACCGTCGGAAGACATAAGATATGGGATTTCGGTAGAAATTGGGCGCCTTTCGTGCAAGGTCTCCGTGCCTTCGTATTTGGATCCCCTCAATCCTCGCTTATCGGCAAATTCCCAGTAAAATCTGCTCATGTCACTCCTCGCTCAGCAAGCACAGCTCTCTGCTTGAACCTATTTGCACACAGCTTCTTCACTTCTTTGGTTTTGAAGGTGTTAGAGTAGTATTTCTATGACCGAGAGCGTTTCTTGGATGTTTGTTCCATGGTACCTACACATTTAACCCCCAAATGAGTGGAAATCCAAGAGAATATCTCATGAGGTAAGTATGTATGCGAAACAACAAAGAACATGTGAAATCAAGGCTTGAAAATATCACTAAAGCATTACATCAAACACTTGATGTTCATTACCATTAGAAATGTCAGCAATGATTCATGGCTTGATGAAGGATTATCACAAAACAAGGTTTTAAGCCTAAATATATCAACCCATAATCACTCCAAGAAAAACAACGGGAATTTGACCAACTGCACATCATTGAGATATTACATCAAACATGTGATGCGTGTTAAGTTTGAGCAAGGCTAAAAATGGAAACAAATGCTTATATCCCTCACAATCAAAGCTTAAACCATAATGACAATAAACAAGAGCAATTCAAGTCATGAATCAAGGTAAGTGGCTCAAGAATGTCACTTAGGCATTTTGTCAAACATGTGGTGTGCACAAATATTTAGTCATGTGAACAGATCTCATGGATAATGGAAAATCATACCAAAATATATCACAAACAATGTGTATAACACAACCAGAATCAAGCATAACAATTAACAAGAAATGAGACAAGATTAAATCATGGGAATCATACCTTGGATGAAATGAGATTAAAATATGCTTGAAAATGGAGAAGAATTCAGTTGAAATTGAGGAACCCAAAGATTTTGGGAAAAATCCAGGCGCGTTCAAGGTTTGAAAGGTTAGGCAACGGAATCTACTTTTGCAGCTCACACGATCACGTGGTTCCTGGCGCACGGTTTCAGCATTTCAAATCCAGCCCATGTTTACGAAAATACCCTTCTCAGCAATCTACACTAAATTGTTCTCAGCATTTCAAATCCAGCCTAGTTAACCCTAACCCCCAACCTCCAACCCCCAACTGCCAATTTCCTTTCCTCTAATATTAATGACCATAGTTAATGAGAAAATTAAATGGCTATTGCTCATAAGAAGAAAATAAAAATATTAAAAAAGTAAAACTATTAAAAAAGTAAAACTAAAAAAAGAAATCATGTTGTGCCACCGCTCAACCCCTTCTCTCTTTCTCACCGGAACATGAAATCAGAGAAAAATGCTATAGTTTCCATTTTTGGAATAGGAAGGCTCGGAAAGAAAAACATTCAAAGGTATATATATTCCCTAAAATGTATGTCTTTATTTTTTCATCGGTTTAATTTTAGATCGCTGTTATTTGTTTGCATATCCATTTATTAATTATATTTTATTTAATACTCATTTCAATATTGGAAAATGAAATCAAGTCGAAGTTTTGTTTCAGTTTGAAGACAAAAACAGAAAGTTAACTCAACCATGTTGCCTCATACGTGCAGTTTCATATCCAGGGGTTGGGGATTTTGTCTTGTAGTAAACTGAAAACCGTGCGAACAAGCACGTGACGCAACTGCAAAACTCACACTACAGTGCAGAATGCAATATACCCATAATCAGAGACTGAGGGAGGGGGGACAGGGTAGGCCATGGTCCCCCTCAACTAGAATTTGTATATATTCTAGTTGCCTTGACACCGCATAAAAATTAAAAAAATAAAAAAATAAAAAACATTTTTGATTTGGCAGTTGGAAAACTAAATAAAGAGTTATTATGAAATAAATGTGATAGAGTATCGAAGAACTTTTTCTCTCTTGTCTCAGTCGTCTCTTTTTGGATGCATACTACCCAAACACCTTTAAAACCCTGAAAATCACTGCCCCACACGCACACATGGCTGGTCACAAAGATTTGGTCTAGACCGCGGAAGAAGAACAAATTTTAGTAAATATTATTTCTGAAGTGACGAAGGGAGAAGCAATCACCCGTAATAATCTTGACTGGGAGCTAGTACTTCCGCAAATGAAACTTAGTACTAGAAGAACAAATCTAAGAATGATTCAGTTAACTGAGAAGTTTAAGCAAATGAAAAGCAAGTTTAAGTTAGCCAAAGATTTGGCTGATGCTGGGGGAACAGTCAGCTACAATGTTGAGAACATCAGGACCGCTGTGGTGGTAAAGCTTCTCTTTCTTATTTTTCCTAGAATTTTTCAGGTCAAATAGTTTTTAATTGTTTCTTACAACTGGAATTTCATGTCCAGGTATCTCCCGACAGAACTCATGAACAAGTCTGTAAAAATTACGATATGCTTAATGTACTTCTTGCAAACGAACCCCACAACAACGTCGGTGGGCCTAGGATTTTGGATAATGCACCGAGAGAAAGCGACCAATGGACCACGTCAACCTTGATGATACCAGCAGAACCCAGCAAAAAAATCCAAAACACCGACTAAGAAAAGCATGGTTGACGCAGTGCTGACGACCCTGACGGATGATGATAAGTTACTTGTGGAAGCCATGAAGGACCTACACCAGATTCGTGATGCCCTACCAAACGAATATTATGAGTTAGCCATGAAAGCACTTCAAGACCAAAACCTTAGAGATATGTTTCTATGTATGGTTTAGAAAGCAAAAGTGAACTGGATACTTGATGAGTTGCCGAGCGAAATGAACAAGTTAAGGTAAGTAAATTGATGCATAAGTGTTCAGTTTAATCTTACAAAATTGCCTACTTTTATTTGAAAATTTTATCTGCACTAAAAGTGAATTTGATTTTAGTATCTTTGTAGAATTTGTCAACAGATTTGTTGCTGTAGGCTTCTCTGCAAAGTTTGTAGAGTCTGATTTTGCTTGCTTGAATGTGTTCTTATTGTAATTTTGGTCTTATTTTGGGAAGGCCTTCTGGTGGTGGTTCCTGGTGAGCTTCAGTGTTTTCCTCACAGTAGCTCCCTCTCAAGACTTCACTCACAATGCAGCTTCCAATGTGATGTAATTATTTTTTTGAGAAAGTACCATAGATCTTGTGGACCATGTGGATCTATGTACTTGAATAGCCGACTGGACAATATGTTATATATATAGACAATATGTTATATGTTTAAGTTAGTAACTAAGCATGGAGATTGAATTTATGTAATATGTAATTAATTTGCCTTGTTCCATACTTTAACTTATTATTTGCTCCTTTCATTCTCAATTAGAAAAGTTTTGGCATTTTGTTCTCTCTCTCTCTCTCTCTCTCTCTCTCTCTCTATATATATATATATATATATATATATATATATATATATATATATATATATATATATATATATATATATATATCCTCTACTATTTACATGTGACATGTGTTGTGGCGCTAGCTTTCTTGTTTTGTAATTGATTGTATTTTGTTTTATGCTTTGTAATCAGCCTATATAACGGGCTCCCCTCTCCCATTGTAAGGCAGAGTTTTTTCCAGAGCTTCTCTCAGAGTTTTCTCAGAGCTCTTCATCAGAAATCCTCTTGTCATTCCCCTGTCTCTTACTTCAGTAAGCACTAACGTTTTCTTTTGTAAGCCTGTCTTAATCTGTAATGATTTTAAGTTCTTTTAACGAGCTTTTTATCAAGATTTGTATATCTTATCCCTGTCTTTTATATCTTTGATTATCAACTGTCATACCACCTTCTTGAACGGTTTTATCTGCTTTGATTTTAATTATCTTATATGCACGTACATCACTCTCCCCTATCCCCTGCATCTATATGCATTCTGCGCTTCCACCTCCCTCCTTGGTATCAAAGCCATAAGAGTTGCGATCTCTTTGCTACTTGATGAACACCCTGCTCTCCTTAGAACCCTCTGAGTATAGTCTTGCTCTTCTCCTCTTTACTTACCCCCTGTTAACCTTTCTCTGTGTCGAGATCTTAGGTGTTAGACAGTAGTCCACCACCCCGTCAGTACAGGTTGCGTACCACCCCGTCAGTTCAGTTTGCGAAATCATAAGTCCCGTTTGAAAGCCTGGGTTTGGCGTGTTTGGGCAGAAAGTAGGTGCTGAGTGTGGACCAAGGGTATGTGTAGCGTTGTGTGTTAGGCCAAGGGTCTGTGTGGATAGTCTAGTGTCTAGGAAGGACATGCTTAGGAAGTTTGCCTTGTGAATGAGTACCTAGGATGAGATCCTTTAAGACTTTACCTAGTGTGTGATTTTGAGTTTAGTTTATATGTCAAAATGTGGAGATCCAATTCTTCTCTTAGCTCTAATTCTTGTTTGCCACCGGACGTGGTTAACTTTGAAAATTTTTCTGTCGAATCTAATAATAATTTATGTTTTGATAAATGGAACATCCCTAAGCTGGACGCTAAGGATGTTTACACTACTTCATGGTTTAAATCTTCTTTCAAATCTCAATTTTCTGTCAAAACTGTTGAACAAACCTTTGCTATTACCGACAAATATCAAACTATAACCCTGTTTAACAAGAGGTTCATTAACGACTCTCTTGCTAAAGGTTATAAGTTTTTGCATGTTGGTTGTGTTCGAGTTGCTGTCAAGCCATTGACTCGACTTGTTATTAATGCTTCTATTTTGCTTTGCTTGCGTGACGCAAGATTTCTTGATTTTAAGACCAGTATACTTGGAATGATTCAATCTTCCTTGTTTGTTGGTCCTGTCCATTTTGATGTCTTCCCCAACATTTCTCTTGCTTTGTCTGATTCGCATATTTTGAAAGCTCTGACGCTTAATATTCTGTCTTCTGGTTATAACATGGAAGAAGGTAGCAGACCCCTTGCTATCATCTATCGTGTTTATTATAAATTAATGAAGACAAATCTAGATCCACAAGCTGTGATCAAGAATCCAGGTGAATCAACTTTGTTAATTCAAAGTTCTACTCATAATGCAAAAATCAAAACTCCAAAAATGATTCGCTGGGATAGGATTGACCTCCCCAACGAGTGGCTTTTGGAAGGTGTTGCAAAACCTTCTCGAGTAGTTAACGATGCCTCTAATCTTGATTACATCCAACAATATATGGATGGATCTGTCAAAATCAATTTTTCTGATTTAGGACTTTCTAGCAGGATCGAAAGACCCCTGTATGAAAGGCCTCGGTTGGTTAACGAACAAAGGAATTCTTTTGCGGGTTCAACAACCTCAGAAGGATTTCATCGTCGTGATAAAGATGTGGACGAGTCACTTAACGCCTCTCCTCCTCTTTGTCTGGTTAACCCTGATTTGAAACTCAAATGAATTTTTACCGATTCCCAAGTTTCTTCTACTTTTTACTCTACTAGAAATCATCCCCTAATGGATGACGAAGGTAGATCTACTTCTCCTTCGCTTCGATTTTGATGCTCCTCTTCCTCTGCTCATCATCAGTGTAATGTTATCACTTCTACCTCCCCAATCAAAGATTTCTTTTCTGTCATTGATTGGCCTGCTTTGTCAAAATATTTTTTGTCAAAAGAAAATCGTGCTCTTCGGCATGCTTTCCGTGCCAAATATTCTTCCAAGGAACAAGATCTCATCAAGGTCAAATAGACTGAGATGATGATTGAGTCCCAAAAACATATTTTGTTTTTTGATTATCTTCAAAAACATTTCCCTGTTGATAATGTCTTGAATGTCGTCAAAAAGAATTTTGTCAAAGAAGATAAGACCACTGTCAAATCTTCTCATCCTCCTCTTGAAAATACTCTTGTTAACTGCAAAAAAATCATTGTCAAATATTCTCCTTTCAAAACCTATGATGATAAGGATCCTATTAATAACGATAGGAAAATTATCGAACAAAACAATTTTTGTGCCCAACTTTTGCATATTTTAGGACAACAATTGGACCGTATAGAAGAGAAACTTCCTTCTCTCTCTTCTGATCCAAAGGTTTCCTCTGCTCCTCCAAAGATTGAAAAATCCCTGGTTTCTCCCCCTGATTTGTCAAAATATTCTGATTTGAGAACGACTTCTCAAATGAATCTTGAGAAAGTTAACAAATTGCTTTCTAAGTTAACAACTGTTCGTGCCAGTTCTTCTGAACAGAATATTGGCATCAAAAAAGATTCTTCTTCTGATTCTAAAACTTCTTCTCAAGAATCCACTGATTCTGACGTCAGAATTCTTGATCAAAACTTTGGTAAGGATGAAATGAAGCCAAAACTCCAAAATATCTTTGACGGATCCATCAATCCTACGAAAGATTTTCAAACTTCTCTTCCTGATGAGATTGACCATAATAATATTAGTACTTGTTCTGTTCTTACCAAGTCTGAAGAACAAAACAATGTTAATATATCCCCTGAAAATACTTTGGAAAAAATTTCAAAACAAAAATCCAAAGTAGTTCTGATCTCGATTTAAAATACGAGATTCGTAACATCAGGAAAGATATGGTTGATTTAAAAAGGAATAAGCATCTTCCCATCTCTGATAATGTTCATTTTGTCAATTTAATTAACAAAGTTGTTCCTCCCAAATGGCATTTTAAAGTGCATATCATTGTTTCTCCTGATTTTACTCTTGATGTTGTTGCTTTAATTGATTCTGGTGCTTATTTGAATTGTATCCAAGAAGGATTAATTCCCAGCAAATATTTTGAAAAATCCACAAAACGATTGCACTCAGCCAGTGGAGAAAAATTGAACATCAAGTATGAATTAAACAATGTCCATGTTTGTCAAAACAATGTTTGCTTTCATATTCCTGCTGTTCTTGTCAAGAACATGACTGATAAAGTCATTCTTGGTCTGCCTTTCATTGCCATGCTTTATCCCATAACAATTGATGATACTGGTGTCTCAACTGTTAAAATGGGATTTGAAGTAAAATTTCCTTTTGCTTCAAAATTTGATATTGATGATAGTTGTTTAAATTTGGTCTCTGCCAAGCATAAACAACTTAATTTTCTCAAACAAGAATTAAGGTACAAAAAGATTACTGAACAACTCTCTGACGAGCTTTTGCAATCAAAAATTTCTGCTTTCAATACCTTGATTGTTGATTCTGTTTGCTCTGAACTTCCTAATGCTTTTTGGCATAGGAAAAAGCATATTGTTTCTTTGTCTTATGTTAAAGATTTTTCTGAGAACAAAATTCCAACCAAAGCTAGGCTTATTCAAATGAATACCGAAACTTTAGAATTTTGTCAAAAAGAAATTGCTGATTTACTTGCTAAGGGTATTATTCGTAAGAGTAAGTCTCCTTGGTCTTGTGCTGCTTTCTATGTCATGAAAAATGCTGAGTTAGAAAGAGGTGCTCCGAGGTTAGTCATTAACTACAAGCCCCTCAATGATGTGTTAGAGTGGATTAGGTATCCTATCCCCAATAGGAAGGATCTGGTCAGTCGTCTAAACGACGTTATTGTCTTCTCTAAGTTTGATATGAAGTCTGGGTTTTGGCAAGTCCAGATTAAGGATAGTGATAGGTACAAAACGGCCTTTAGTACCCCCTTTGGACACTATGAATGGAATGTCATGCCTTTTGGTTTGAAAAATGCCCCGAGTGAGTTCTAGAATATCATGAACGATATTTTCAACCCATTCAGCCATTTCACTATTGTCTATATTGATGATGTCCTTGTTTTCTCAAAGTCCATCGATGAACACTAGAAACATTTGAAATTGTTTCTAGAAACCATCAGATATAACGGGATTGTTGTGTCTGCCAAAAAGATAAAACTTTTTCAGGATAAAATCATATTTCTTGGATTTGACATCTCCAAGGGTCAAATTCGTCCTATTGACAGGGCTATCCAATTTGCTGATAAATTTCCTGATGTCATCACTGAGAAATCACAATTTCAACGATTTCTTGGTTCTCTGAACTATATTGCTGATTTCTACAAAGATTTGCGAAAACATTGTAAACCTTTATTTGAAAGGTTACAAGGCAATCCTCCTCCTTGGTCTGGTATCCATACTTCTCTTGTTAAAGAAATCAAGCTTCATGTCAAAACTCTTCCCTGTTTAGGTCCCTTCTGATAATTCTTTCAAAATTGTTGACGCTGACGCCTCTGAAATTGGCTTCGGAGGTATTCTGAAACAAGTTGTTTCCCCAGGATCTAACCCAGAATCCTCTGAACAAATTGTTCGTTTCCATTTTGGATCCTGGAATTCTGCGCAGATTAATTACAGTACTATTAAAAAAGAAATTCTTTCTGTTATCTTGTGTATTACTAAATTTCAGTCTGATTTGCTTAATCAAAAATTTCTTTTGTGTATTGATTGTAAATCCGCAAAATATATTTTGAAAAAAGATGTTGAAAATATTGCATCAAAACAGATTTTTGCCAGATGGCAAGCCATTTTAAGTGTTTTTGATTTTGACATTGAATACATTAAAGGCTCGAACAATTCAATACCTGATTTTCTTACCCGTGAATTCTTGCAGAGCCACAATGGCCAGCAAAAAGGGAAAAGAAAAGGTTAATTCTGTTTTGAAGCCTAGGCCTTCTATTCCTCTTGATTCCCCGGATGATTCCTTGACGAGTCATTCCTCATATCTTGCCCAAGCTCTCCCACAAGTTACCCAATCAGAATCTTCTGCTATCTGCCAATATAAACCTAGACCTATGACTCCACAAACGGAACATAGTTCCCATCCTGATTCTCAAACAGAATCCAGTTCTAATCCTATTGTTCTTTCTTTTCCCTGGGTTACCCTACCTTTTTCTCAATATTTATTCTCTTCTGAAGATCTTTCTAGGACCCCTGAGCAATTGGCTCGTAATTACTTTCCTTGTCATTTTCATTGGATTCCTGAACATCCTTTGAAAGATTTGTCATTTTTCACTAATATATTGATTCAAACCAAATCTGTCAGATTTAGACCTATTCCCAAAAAAGACAATCCTCAAACGATTGTTGGGACCATTGCCTACATAGTCAAATTCATCTCTGTCGAAGAATGGGGCTCCCACCCCTCTCAACTTCTCCCTTCTTCCAATTCTCAAATTCCCTATTCATATTATGATTATGTCAATGCCTAGTTTCGTTTCATGCTTTTTCAGAACCCTGAGTCCAAACACTTATGGTTCATTACCTTTAATGAAGACTTTAACGGTCTTCTCCCCACATGGTTTAAACAATGGTGAGACCATTTTGGCCTAACCATTGATGTTCTTCCTGCTCCACTTGTTTATGCTTTTCATCTGTTTTCCTCTCACGTCTCCTGTAAAGGTTTCGTTGAACATTTTAATCCTATCTTCCCTCCCATGCTTTATTTTTCCAAAAAATTCAGAATTCCTTGGTTCCTCAAGTGGAAATATGTCAGGAATCATGAAAAGATTGAAAGACACTGGTTCCAATGCAAAACTTGGGAAATGTCCCCCAAAATTGAACCCATTGTCAAAAAAGTTGAATTGATGACCCGCAGATATGATGTCATTGTGCCAGTCACAGCTCTTCCTCCTCCTCCGCTTCCGGATATTCTTCCAAGAAGAAACAATGGATTCAGACTTATCTTGATTCTATGGATTTTATTCACGATAACGAAGAATGATTCATAATGACCTCGATTCACCATTAATGGCTTCTCACGATTGGTCCCTAACGACCACGGTACCCTCAAAGAATCTGCACTACTCTTACGACGCTTAGTTCTCGGTTCATCATCCCCAATGACAACAAAAAATTGGTGATCTCAAATGGGTCACTGTTCATTATGTTTTGAAGTTACTGTGCAAAATCACTGTTCACTTTTACTGTTCATTGTCCGGACGACACTGCGCAGGATTACTATTCAGAAGCACTGTTCACTTCACAGTTCAAGTTTTGTCTGCCGACACTACAGTGCCGACAGCTACTATTCCAGATTGGCAACTTTCACTGTTCAAGATTGGCATCAAACGTGCCTCTACTGTTCACATGTGACCGCACTGACGCGGCGCCAGCTTTTACTGTTTTGTAATTGATTGTATTTTGTTTTATGCTTTGTAATTAGCCTATATAACGGGCTCCCCTCTCCCATTGTAAGGCAGAGTTTTTCGCAGAGCTTCTCTCAGAGTTTTCTCAGAGCTCTTCGTCAGAAATCCTCTTGTCATTCCCCTGTCTCTTACTTCAGTAAGCACTAACGCTTTCTTTGGTAAGCCTGTCTTAATCTGTAACGATTTTAAATTCTTTTAACGAGCTTTTTATCAAGATTTGTTTATCTTATCCCCTGTCTTTTATATCTTTGACTATCAACTGTCATACCGCCTTCTTGGACGGTTTTATCTGCTTTGATTTTAATTATCTTATACGCACATACATCACTCTCCCCTATCCCCTGCATCTATATGCATTCTGCGCTTCCACCTCCCTCCTTGGTATCAGAGCCGTAAGAGTTGCGATCTCTTTGCTGCTTGATGAACACCTTGCTCTCCTTAGAACCCTCTGAGTATAGTCTTGCTCTTCTCCTCTTTACTTACCCCCTGTTAACCTTTCTCTGTATCAAGATCTTAGGTGTTAAACAATAGTCCACCACCCCGTCAGTACAGTTTGCGTACCACCCCATCAGTTCAGTTTGCGAAATCATAAGTCCCGTTTGAAAGCCTGGGTTTGGCATGTTTGGGCAGAAAGTAGGTGTTGAGTGTGGACCAAGGGTATGTGTAGCACTGTGTGTTAGGCCAAGGGTCTGTGTGGATAGTCTAGTGTCTAGGAAGGACATGCTTAGGAAGTTTGCCTTGTGAGTGAGTACCTAGGATGAGATCCTTTAAGACTTTACCTAGTGTGTGATTTTGAGTTTAGTTTGTGTGTCAAAATGTGGGGATCTAATTCTTCTGTTAGCTCTAATTCCAGTTTGCCACCGGACGTGGTTAACTTTGAAAAATTTTCTGTCGAATCTGATAATAATTTATGTTTTGATAAATGGAACATCCCTAAGCTGGACACTAAGGATGTTTACACTACTTCATGGTTTAAATCTTCTTTCAAATCTCAATTTTCTGTCAAAACTGTTGAACAAACCTTTGCTATTACCGACAAATATCAAACTATAACCCTGTTTAACAAGAGGTTCATTAACGACTCTCTTGCTAAAGGTTATAAGTTTTTGCATGTTGGTTGTGTTCGAGTTGCTGTCAAGCCATTGACTCAACTTGTTATTAATGCTTCTATTTTGCTTTGCTTACGTGACGCGAGATTTCTTGATTTTAAGACCAGTATACTTGGAATGATTCAATCTTCCTTGTTTGTTGGTCCTGTCCATTTTGATGTCTTCCCCAACATTTCTCTTGCTTTGTCTGATTTGCATATTTTGAAAGCTCTGACGCTTAATATTCTGTCTTCTGGTTATAACATGGAAGAAGGTAGCAGACCCCTTTCTATCATCTATCGTGTTTATTATAAATTGATGAAGACAAATCTAGATCCACAAGCTGTGATCAAGAATCCAGGTGAATCAACTTTGTTAATTCAAAGTTCTACTCAGAATGCAAAAATCAAAACTCCAAAAATGATTCGCTGGGATGAGATTGACCTCCCCAACGAGTGGCTTTTGGAAGGTGTTACAAAACCTTCTCGAGTAGTTAACGATGCCTCTAATCTTGATTACATCCAACAATATATGGATGGATCTGTCAAAATTAATTTTTCTGATTTAGGACTTTCTAGCAGGATCGAAAGACCCCTGTATGAAAGGCCTCGGTTGGTTAACGAACAAAGGAATTCTTTTGCGGGTTCAACAACCTCAAAAGGATTTCGTCGTCGTGATAAAGATGTGGATGAGGCACTTAACGCCTCTCCTCCTCTTTGCCCGGTTAACCCTGATTTGAAACTTAAAAGAATTTTTACCGATTCCCAAGTTTCTTCTGCTTTTTACTCTACTAGAAATCATCCCTTAACGGTTAACGAAGGTAGATCTACTTCTCCTTCTGCTTCTGATTTTGATGCTCCTCTTCCTACTGCTCATCATCAGT
Source organism: Corylus heterophylla (assembly GCA_016403345.1). Taxonomy (NCBI): domain Eukaryota; kingdom Viridiplantae; phylum Streptophyta; class Magnoliopsida; order Fagales; family Betulaceae; genus Corylus; species Corylus heterophylla. The sequence continues at coordinate 63,215 of JADOBO010000266.1, read as the reverse complement.
GTAATGTTATCACTTCTACCTCCCCAATCAAAGATTTCTTTTCTGTCATTGATTGGCCTGCTTTGTCAAAAGATTTTTTGTCAAAAGAAAATCGTGCTCTTCGGCATGCTTTCCATGCCAAATATTCTTCCAAGGAACAAGATCTCATCAAGGTCAAATAGACTGAGATGATGATTGAGTCCCAAAAACATATTTTGTTTTTTGATTATCTTCAAAAACATTTCCCTGTTGATAATGTCTTGAATGTCGTCAAAAAGAATTTTACCAAAGAGGATAAATCTGTCATCAGATCTACGCATCCTCCTCTGGAAAACACTCTTCTTGATGTCAACAAAATTGTTGTCAAATGTTCTCCTTTCAAAACTCATGATAAGGATCCTGTCACTAACGATAGGAAAATTATCGAACAAAACAATTTTTGTGCCCAATCTTTGCATATTTTAGGACAACAATTGGATCGTATCGAAGAGAAACTTCCCTCTTTCTCTTCTGATTCAAAAGTTTCCTCTGTTCCTCCAAAGATTGAAAAACCCCTGATTTCTCTCCCTGATTTGTCAAAACCTTCTAGTTTGAAAACGACTTCTCAAATGAACCTTGAGAAAGTCAACAAATTGCTCTCTGAATTAGCTACTGCTCATGCCAGTTCTTCAGGACAGAACTTTGGCATCAAAAAAGTTTCTTCTTCTGATTCTGAAACTTCTTCTCAAGAAACCACTGATTCTGACATCAGAATTCTTGAACAAAACTTTGGCAAGATTGAAATGGAGCCAAAACTCCAAAGGATCTTTGACGGATCTAAACCCTTCAATCTTACAAAGAATTTTTATTCCAAACCTACTCCTCTTGATTTAAGATTTAAGGAAAGGTTTCTCCAATCCCAATTCTCTGTGTCTGCTGATAAATTGTATGAATGGAATATTGACGGTTTGTCTAAGCAAGAGCTGCTCAATAAGATGAATCACATGTCCATGGTTGCTAACGCCTATCTCACAAATCACAATAAAAGCCAAGCTGATATTGTGGATTTACTTGCTACTGGTTTTTCTGGTACTCTTAGAAATTGGTGGATAATTATCTCACTGAAGATCGAAAAAATCAGATCAGGAAAGCAGTAAAGAGTGATGAAGAGGGATTACCCATTTTTGATGAGAAAATCGGTATGGGTGAACCTGATGGTGTTAACTCTTTGATTTATACAATTATCAAACATTTTGTCGGAACTCCTTCCAATATTACTTCCCGTATTTCTGATTATTTGAACAATCTTCGATGCCATACTATGTTTGACTATAGATGGTATCAAGATGTCTTTCTTTCCCCTGTCATGGTTAGACCTGATAGTCAAAAACCTTATTGGAAAGAAAAGTTCATTAACGGATTACCTTCATTATTTGCTCACAAAGTCAAAGATGAATTGATCAGTACTGACACTGGTCTCATCGATTTTGAAAACTTAACTTATGGTGATTTGTTTTCAACTGTCAAAAAACTTGGTATTAAGATGTGCATCGATCAAAAGATGATCAGACAGCAGCTTAAGAACGCCAAGAAAGCTAAGTATGAAATGGAAAATTTCTGTGAACAGTTTGGGTTACCTCCTATGGCTCCCTCTAAAACGCATAGGAAGAAATCTAAAGCTTTCATGAAATCACCCTCTCCATATTACAATAGTAACAAGAAAAGAAAATTTAATAAACCTAAATTTTCAAAACCTCCTCCTAAACGGAGTAAAGAATCTAAATTTGAAAAATATTTTTCAAAAAATAAATGCTTCAATTGTGGAGAAATAGGACACTATGCTGACAAGTGCCCAAAGCCTCCCAAAAAGATTAAAAAAGAAATTAATGCTTTAAATATCAATGACGATGAAAAGGAAAAAATCTTTAGAATTTTTCAAAACAATGCCTTCTCTGATTTCTCTTCTGAAAATGATTTTCTACCCTCCTCTGATTCTAAATATCAATCTGCCTCAGAAATTTCTGAAAATTGTTATCAAATTGGTTGCACTGATGCCTGCTGCAATTCAAAAACCTGCTTTGTTTTAACGAAATCAGAAGAACAAGAAGATTTGCTTCTTACCTCGATTTCAAAAATTGAAAACCCTGATTTGAAAGAAGAGTATCTTAAAAAACTTAAGAAACTCATGACCAAAGATACTGTTGAAAAACCTGTCTGCACTATATCTCTTGAAGATACCTTGAAACGATTTTCAAAACAAAAATCCAAGGTAGTTATTATCTCAGATTTGCAGCATGAGATCAGTAGCATCAAGAAAGATATTGTCAACTTGCAAATTGCTTTGCAAAATGTCAATCATGATAATAAAGATTTACAACAAAGCTTTTGCTTTTAAATCTTAAACAAATTTTTCCTAGAAGTATTTCTGATAACGAAACTACTTCTGAGCATGATGATGAGGCTAAATCCAGCCATGAATCTTTGTCCAATGAAGTTAAGATTGTCAGTATGATTACTAAATTTGTCCCTCCGAGATGGTATTCAAATGTCAAAATTACCATTTCTCCTAATTATTCTTTTGATGTTTTTGCTTTGATTGACTCCGGTTCTGATTTAAATTGCATTCAAGAAAGTTTCATTCCTAGCAAATATTTTGAAAAATCCACACAACGGTTGCACTCAGCCAGTGGTAGCAAATTGCACATTGATTTTGAATTAAAAAATACATATGTCTGTTTTGGTAATATTCATTTTCATATTCCTACTGTGCTTGTCAAAAACATGGGTGAAAGGGTAATTCTTGGCATGCCTTTTCTTGCTTTGCTTTATCCATTTTTTGTTAACGAAATTGGTGTTTCAACTGTTAAATTTGATATTAATATTCAAATACCTTTTGCGTCAAAATTTGAAATTGATGTTAATAAGTTGGATATTAAGTTTAGGCAGTCCTTAGATCTAGAAACGGATGAGGACCCTATTACCATCAGAGTTTTATCTTGTCTAAACACCCCCCTGACGGTTGTGTTTACCCAGAATTCTTTGTTCATACCTATCCCCAGCACATGGCGCATATTATTATTTCTGCTTTGCAAAGAATAATTTTGACGTTATTCTGCATATATTTTATAAAGGTTTTTACCTTTTTTATTTTAATTATTTTCCTTTTGAAATTTTGCAGTGCCACCATGGTCAGCAAAAAAGATAAAGAAAAAACTGTTTCAAAAGCCCTGACTATAAAGACAGAATCTTCCCCCCTTGCTTCTTCCCTGCCAATTTCATCTGTTGCCATAACCAACAGATTTGCCCCATTTGCTCCTTCTTATGATTCCCAAATGTCGTACTCAAGTACACTTGCCTCTTCCTATGATCCATTTTCTGATAAACCCATAAATCCCTTCTTAAGGTAGGATAAAACGTCTGTCTTTAAGTCTGACTACATAACTCTCCCTTATTTCCAGAACTTGTTCTTTGTCGAACTAAATCGTTTTGCTTCTTCTAAATCTCTCGGAGATATTGCCGTCTCTTATTTCCCTCCAAATTTTCATTGGATTCCTGAACATCCTCAAAAATATTTGGCTTTCTATTCTGCTGTCTTAAAGCAGACTGACTCTGTCTCTTTCAAATCTATTCCTGACAGGATTAATCCAAATAAGATACTTTATCATAGTGTCTATTTCAAACGGATAATTTCTGAAAAGGGATGGGGTAACCACCCATCTATCGCAAAATCCCTTAACGGATTTTCGATTCCTTGTACCTATTATGATTATGTCGATGCCTGGTTTAAATTCTTACTCTATCAAACCTCTGTCTTTGATCATTCATGGTTTGTTAATTTTGATAAGAATTTTACCGGTATCTTTCCCCTTTGGTTTGCCAGATGGTGGAACCAATTTGGTTTGATCCCCGATATTCTCCCCCTCCAGTTAGTTGAAGCTTTCCAACTATTCAAGAACAGCTACAGAGTTGATTCTTATGGTGCCAAGTTTCCAACTATTCTTTATTTTGTCAACAAATACAAATTCCCTTGGATTCTGAAATGGAATTATCACCTTTCAGATGATAAGATCCAACTGCAATGGTTTATCAAATGGTGGGATAAATGCTCACTAACTGATGACATTGTCCTCTCTGTCAAAAGCATGTCTCAGGCCCTCAAGGCCCCTACTTCGCCAATAACGGCAAAACCCCCTCTCCTGGTCACCCCCAGTATATTTTCTTCCCCAAAAGAAGAAAAAGAAACCTCTCCTGTTTCTTCCCCCTCATCCAGTTCTTCCAAGAAGAAATCTTCCTCCAAAAAAGAGAAGATTAAAGCCCTTCTTGCTGCCCTTGATGATGATTGTGATAACGACGAAGAAGATGAAAAGTCCGCATCGTCCCAGAAACCTATCTAGAAGTCTCTCCTAAATCCCCTCCAGAATCCCTACTATGAGGATGCTCAAGAATACTATCCTTATCCAGGGATTGAAGATATGTGAAAAGCCTCATAACGGCTCTTGATTGGTCCCTAACGACCACAATGTTCTCAAGAAAAAGAACTGAACCATTCCACTAACGGGTCGTTCTCAGTTCACTGGTCATAACGCCAGCAAAAGAAATTTGTGATCTCAAACGGGTCACTGTTCATTATGTTTCGAAGTTACTGTGCAGAATCACTGTTCACTTGTATTGTTCATTGTCCGAACGACACTGCGCAGGATTACTGTTCAAAAGCACTGTTCACTTCACTGTTCAAGTTTTGTCTGCCGACACTCAGTGCCGACAGCAACTGTTCCAGATTGGCAACTTTCACTGTTCAAGATTGGCATCAAACGTGCATCTACTATTCACATGTGACCGCACTGACGCGGCGCCAGCTTTTACTATTTTGTAATTGATTGTATTTTGTTTTATGCTTTGTAATCAGCCTATATAACGGGCTCCCCTCTCCCATTGTAAGGCAGAGTTTTTCGCAGAGCTTCTCTCAAAGTTTTCTCAGAGCTCTTCCTCAGAAATCCTCTTGTCATTCCCCTGTCTCTTACTTCAATAAGTACTAACGCTTTCTTTTATAAGCCTGTCTTAATCTGTAACGATTTTAAGTTCTTTTAACAAGCTTTTTATCAAGATTTGTTTATCTTATCCCCTGTCTTTTATATCTTTGATTATCAACTGTCATACCGCCTTCTTGGACGGTTTTATCTGCTTTGATTTTAATTAGATTATATGCACGTACATCACTCTCCCCTATCCCCTTCATCTATATGCATTCTGCGCTTCCACCTCTCTCTCTCTCTCTCTCTCTATATATATATATATATATAGAGAGAGAGAGAGAGAGAGAGAGAGAGAGAGAGATATCTAGCCTTGAAACTAAAGAAGGAGGCCTTATGTAATTGTTTAGAATACATCACAGATTAAAAAAAAAAAAAAAAAAAAACTCTGGGGCAACGTTGGGGTTTGGGGTTCAGTTTTAGGGTTATAATTTTTAGAGCTATGGTCCTCGAGTTTGAAGGTTTTTTTTTTTTTTTAGGTTTTATTTTGTTCATGTTTTTGGCGGTTTTCCATGTTTTTTAAGTGCTTTTTTTTGGTGTTTTTTTTTTCCATGTTATTTTTGTAGTTTTTGGAGTGCTTTTTTTTTTTTTTTTTTTTTTTTTTTTAGGCTTTTTGTGTTTTTGGACGTTTTATGAGTTTTTTGAGGTTTTTTTGAATTTTTATAGTGCTTTTTGAGTTTCTGGTGTGTTTTTTCATTTTTTGTGTTCTTGGTTTTGATAAAGACCAAATTAGTCATTCCGTCCGTTGACCTCTAGTTGACTTAACGGAAGTCCACATCACTGACACGTGAACCAATTAAAACTTGACACTTGGCATAAGTGGTTATGTCATCAGTGATGATGCGGCACCTAATTAAATTTTTTAAATTAAAAAACTAAAAAAAAAAAACAAATTTCAAAAGGAAAAAAATTTGGGGGTGGCCGAGCCCATCCGGCCAGATGGGGGTGGCCAGGTGCCAAATTTTAATTGGTCAACGTGTCAGTGACGTGCAATTCCGTTAAATCAACTATCGGTCAACGAACGAAAGGACTAATTTGGTTTTTATCAAAACCACATGGACCTCTGTGATAAAAATCATACCATAAGGCTAAAAAATAAAGAAATGAAATTCTAGGGTGTATTAGGTATTTAACCCATTTGTTTTACCGAAACCCATGTCTTCTTCAATTTTTTTATTTTATACTCTCTCTTTTTTATTTTATTTTACTTGAGAATTTGATGTTTTATTTAATTTTGGAATAAATATAAAATTGTTTTATGTTGTTGGCCTAAATTAAAATTCACTCCCTATGTATCACAAATAATTTATAGGTCATGTAGTTGTAGTTAGCTTAAATTATAACAAATAATTTATAAGTCTTGTAGTTGGCCTAAATTACAAATCACTTTCCTGCTATAAAAAATAATTTATAGGTCAAATCAATTTTCATGAACTAGTTGGCCTATAATAAAAATAAAAAAAATAAAAAATAAAAAATAAAAATTGTAGAAGACATTATTTTGGTAAAACAAATATTAAAAGGATAAATGAAGGAAGCAAGACGTACAATTAAAAAATTTAAAAAAAAATAGAAGGAAATAAAAACACAGAAGAACCAAAAAAAAAAAAAAACATGCAACATAAGCGAAATGTGATGATTGATTAAGAGATAAATACGAGCACATTAAAAAAAATAGAAAGAATTTAAGAAAATCAAGTAAAAATAAAAATAAAAAAAATAGAAAAATTAAAAATATGAAAATAGACCATAAAGAAAGCAAGAAAAAAAAATACAAAACAAAAAAAAAAGGAATAACAAAATTTAATACAACGAAAGAAAAATTAAAGGATATGAAAAACAAAAAACTTCAGGAAAAATTAAAGGGATAAAAGAAAAATTGGTCATTAACTACAAAAAAACAATTTTTTTTCTCACTGAAATTTTCTGATGTGTCAAGATGTCTAACACGTCAGAAAAATTTTTCTGACGTGGTGTTTTTGACGCGCGTTGATTGTCAAAAGCATAGGTGTCAGGAAAAAAATTTTCCTGACGTGCCAGTGGGTAAAACGTCAGAATTTTCTAACGTTCTACTGTCTCCCACATCAGAAAATTTTCTGACGTGGTAAAACCCCACGTCAGAAAATTAAAAAATTAAATAAAAATTTAATTTTTCTTTTTTTTTTAAATTTTTTCTGGAATTTTTTTTTTCAATTAAAAAATTTATTTATTTTTTTGAAATTCTTCTACACGGCAGCTCCCTCTGCACACCATCTCTGCACCATGAAACACATTTCTATATATGGCCAGTCCCTCTCTTCTTTTCCCAATTTTCTCTCTCTCTTATATTCTCTAGCTCTCACGTTCGCATTGATGTGAACCACAATGAGAACGTTGATGTGACGAGGCGCTGTTAAAGTACATGGTGACACTGAAATGGCCTTTGACATTTTGGGCTCAGAATATTTTCTGTTCTTTCTCACTCCTTGTTGGCTGTTTTTGCCTTCGCTGATCCAGATTCATCCCTTTAGCAACAACAACGGATGTGTTATCAAGGGAACTGTTTTGGTCAATAAAAAGGTAGTTTTATTTTATTTACTTTTTCTTTCTTTTTTTCCAGTTGTTAACGTTTTTCTTTCGTTTTGTATCTCTTTTTTTTTTTTTTTTTGCTTTTTTGAAGTTTTCGCGTTTTTAGGTTTTTTTTTTTGGGGGGGGTGCCTTTTCTTTTTCGATAGGCTTTTCATGTTTGTATAGATTGCACAAAGCATCCTTCTCTTCGCTTCTATCCCATCAAAAATTTTCTAATCAGTAATGATGCGACACCTAATTAAATTTTTTAAATTAAAAACCTAAAAAAAAAAAATTTCAAAAAGAAATAAATTTGGGGTGGCCGAGCCCATCCGACCAGATGAGAGTGGCTAGGTGTCAAATTTTAATTGGTCAACATGTCAGTGACGTGGAATTTCGTTAAGTCAACTAGCGGTCAGCGGACGGAAGGACAAATTTGATCTTTATCAAAACCACATGGACCTCCGTGACAAAAATCAAACCATAAGGGGAAAAAATAAAGAAATGAAACTCTATGGTATATTAGGTATTTAACCAATTTGTTTTACCGAAGCCTATCTCTTCTTCAATTTTTTTCTTTCATTCTCTCACTTTTTTTATTATTTATTTATTTTACGTGAGAATTTGATTTTTTATTTCATTTTGGAATAAATATAAAATCTTTTTAATGTTGTTGGCTTAAATTACAATTCACTCCCATTGTATCACAAATAATTTATAGGTCTTGTAGTTGGCCTAAACTATAAATCACTTTCCTGCAATAAAAAATATTTTATAGGTCAAATCAATTTTCATGAAGTAGTTGGCCTTTAAAAAAAGAAATTTGTAGAAGACATTGCTTTCGTAAAACTAATATTAAAAATGATAAATGAAAGAAGCAACATGTACAATTAAAAATTAAAAAAGAAAAACATAGAAGGAAATAAAAGCACAAAAGAACCAAAAATAAAATGCAACATACGTGAAAAGTGATGAATGATTAAGAGATAAATACGAGCACATTAAAAAGATAGAAAGAATTTATGAAAATCACGTAAAAACAACAAAACAAAAAAAAAATTATTATTATTAAAAATGTGAAAAATAGACTATAAAGAAAGGAAGAAAATAATACAAAAAAAAAAAAAAAGAACAAAATTTAATACAATGAAAGAAAAACTAAAGGATATGAAAAACAAAAAACTTCATGAAAAATTTAAGGCATAAATGAAAAATTGGTCATTGTGATTGTCTTAATTTACAAATCACTACATGTGGTATAAAAAATAAATTATATATCCTTATAGTTGGCCTAATTTACACATCACTTATTGATATGAAACAAAATAATAAAAATAAAAACACGAAGAAGACATCGGTTTTGGTACAACAAATGAGTTAAATACCTAATACCACGAGGTTTCTTTCCCCTAAGTTTTGTTTTTTTTTATAACAGGAGATCCATGTGGTTTTGATAAAGACCAAATTAGTCATTCCGTCCGTTGACCGCTAGTTGACTTAACGGAAGTCCACGTCACTGACATATGGACCAATTAAAACTTGACACTTGGCATAAGTGGTCATGTCATCAGTAATGATGCCGCACCTAATTAAATTTTTTAAATAAAAAAAAAACTAAAAAAAAAAATCAAAAAGAAATAAATTTGGGGGAGGCTCGCCATTTGGGGATGGCCGAGCCCATCCGGCCAGATGGGGGTGGCCAGGTGTCAAATTTTAATTAGTCAACGTGTCAGTGACGTGGAATTCCGTTAAGTTAACTAACGATCAACGGACGGAAGGACTAATTTAGTCTTTATCAAAACTACATGAACCTCCGTGATAAAAATCAAACCATAGTGGGAAAAAAAAAAAAAAGAAATGATACTGTAGGGTACTGTATTAGGTATTTGACCAATTTGTTTTACCGAAGCCTATGCCATCTTCAATTTTTTTTTATTTTATTGTCTCTTTTTTTTTTTTTTTTTACTTTTTCATGTGAGAATTTGATTTTTTATTTAATTTTGGAATAAATATAAAATTGTTTTAAGTTGTTGGCCAAAATTACAATTCACTACCAATGTATCACAAATAATTTATAGGTCTTGTAGTGGTAGTTCACTGAAATTAGAACAAATAATTTATAGGTCTTGTAGTTGGCCTAAATTACAAACCACTTTCCTGCTATAAAAAAATAATTTATTGGTCAAATCAATTTTCATGAAGTAGTTGGCCTATAAAAAAAGAAAATTGTAGAAGACATTGTTTTTATCAATCTAATATTAAAAATCATAAATGAAAGAAGCAACATGTACAATTAAAAATTAAAAAAGAAAAACATAAAAGGAAATAAAAACACAGAAGAACCAAAAAAAAACGCAAACATAAGCGAAATGTGATGATTGATTAAGAGATAAATACGAGCACATTAAAAAGATAGAAAGAATTTAAGAAAATCAAGTAAAAATAAAAACAAAAAAATAGAAAAATTAAAAATATGAAAATAGACTATAAAGAAAGGAAGAAAAAAAATACAAAACAAAAAAAAGGAAGAACAAAATTTAATACAACGAAAGAAAAATTAAGGGATATGAAAAAACAAAAAACTTCAGGAAAAATTAAAGGGATAAATGAAAAATTGGTCATTAACTACAAAAAAACAATTTTTTTCTCACTGAAATTTTCTGATGTGTCAGGATGTCTGACACATCAGAAAATTTTTCTGACGTGGTGTTTTTGACGCGTGTTGATTGTCTAAAACATAGGTGTCAGGAAAATTTTTTTCCTAACGTGCCAATGGGTAGAACGTCAGAATTTTCCGACGTTCTACTGTCTCCCACGTCAGAAAATTTTCTGACGTGGTAAAACCCCACTTCAGAAAATTAAAAAATTAAATAAAAATTTGATTTTTCTTTTTTTTTTTTTAACTTTTTCTGGATTTTTTTTTTCAATTAAAAAATTTATTTATTTTTTTGAAATTCTTCTACACGGCAGCTCCTTTGCACACCATCTCTGCACCATGAAACACATTTCTATATATGGCCAGTCCCTCTCTTCTTTTCCCAATTTTCTCTCTCTCTTATGTTCTCCAGCTCTCACGTTCTCATTGATGTGAACCACAATGAGAACGTTGATGTGACAAGGCGCTGTTAAAGTACATGGTGACACTGAAATGGTCTTTGACATTTTGGGCTCAGAATATTTTATGTTCTTTCTCACTCCTTGTTGGCTGTTTTTTAGCCTTCGCTGATCCAGATTCATCTCTTTAGCAACAACAACGGTTGTGTTGTCAAGGGTACTGTTTTGGTCAATAAAAAGGTAGTTTTATTTTTTATTTTTTATTTTTTTTCCCAGTTGTTAACGTTTTTCTTTCATTTTGTATCTCTTTTTTTTTTTTTTTTTAAGTTTTCTTGAAGTTTTTATGCGTTTTAGGTTTTTTTTTTTTGGGGCTGGTTCTTTTTGCGCTTTTCTTTTCGATAGGCTTTTCATGTTTGTATAGATTGCACTGAGCATCCTTCTCTTCACTTCTATCCCATCAAAAATTTTCTAATAAGTAATGATGCTACACCTAATTAAATTTTTTAAAATAAAAGCCTAAAAAAAAAATTTCAAAAAGAAATAAATTTGAGGTGGCTCGCCATTTGGGGTGGCCGAGCCCATCCGACCAGATGAGAGTGGCCAGGTGTCAAATTTTAATTGGTCAACGTGTCAGTGACGTGGAATTCTGTTAAGTCAACTAACGGTCAACGAACGGAAGGACAAATTTGATCTTTATCAAAACCACATGGACCTCCATGACAAAAATCAAACCATAAAGGGAAAAAAAATAAAGAAATGAAACTCTATGGTATATTAGGTATTTAACCAATTTGTTTTACCGAAGCCATGTCTTCTTCAATTTTTTTATTTTATTCTCTCTTTTTTTTTATTATTTATTTATTTTACGTGAGAATTTGATTTTTTATTTCATTTTGGAATAAATATAAAATCTTTTTAATGTTGTTGGCTTAAATTACAATTCACTCCCAATGTATCACAAATAATTTATAGGTCTTGTAGTTGGCCTAAACTATAAATCACTTTCCTGCAATAAAAAATATTTTATAGGTCAAATCAATTTTCATGAAGTAGTTGGCCTTTAAAAAAAGAAATTTGTAAAAGACATTGCTTTCGTAAAACTAATATTAAAAATGATAAATGAAAGAAGCAACATGTACAATTAAAAATTAAAAAAGAAAAACATAGAAGGAAATAAAAGCACAGAAGAACCAAAAAAAAAAATGCAACATACGTGAAAAGTGATGAATGATTAAGAGATAAATATGAGCACATTAAAAAGATAGAAAGAATTTATGAAAATCAAGTAAAAACAACAAAAAAAAATTATTATTATTAAAAATATGAAAAATAGACTATAAAGAAAGGAAGAAAATAATACAAAACGAAAAAAAAAAAAAAAAAAAAAAAAAAAAAGAACAAAATTTAATACAATGAAAAAAATTAAAGGATATGAAAAACAAAAAACTTCATGAAAAATTTAAGGCATAAATGAAAAATTGGTCATTGTGGTTGTCCTAATTTACAAATCACTCCATGTGGTATAAAAAATAAATTATATATCATTATAGTTGGCCTAAATTACAAATCACTTATTGATATGAAACAAAAAAATAAAAATAAAAACACGAAGAAGACATAGGTTTTGGTACAACAAATGAGTTAAATACCTAATACCCTGAGGGTTTCTTTTCTTTATTCCCCTCCCCCCCCCCCCCCCCGGCTAAGTTTTGTTTTTATAACAGAGATTTACGTGGTTTTGATAAAGACCAAATTAGTTATTCCGTCCATTGACTGTTAGTTGACTTAACGGAAGTCTACGTCACTGACATGTGGACCAATTAAAACTTGACACTTGGCATAAGTGGTCATGTCATCAGTAATGATGAGGCACCTAATTAAATTTTTTAAATAAAAAAAACTAAAAAAAAAAAATTCAAAAAGAAATAAATTTGGGGGAGACTCGTCATTTGGGGATGGCCAAGCCCATCTGGCCAGATGGGGGTGGCGAGGTGTCAAATTTTAATTGGTCAACGTGTCAATGACGTGGAATTCCGTTAAGTTAACTAACGGTCAATAGACAGAAGGACTAATTTGGTCTTTATCAAAACTACATGAACCTCCATGATAAAAGTCAAACCATAGTGGGAAAAAAAATAAAGAAATGAAATCGTAGGGTAATCTTGATTAGGTATTTGACCAATTTGTTTTACCGAAGCCTATGCCATCTTCAACTTTTTTTTTTTTTTTATTCTCTCTTTTTTTTCTTCTTTTTTTTTACTTTTTTCATGTGAGAATTTGATTTTTTATTTAATTTTGGAATAAATATAAAATTGTTTTAAGTTGTTGGCCAAAATTACAATTCACTACCAATGTATCACAAATAATTTATAGGTCTTGTAGTGGTAGTTCACTGAAATTAGAACAAATAATTTATAAGTCTTGTAGTTGGCCTAAATTACAAATCACTTTCTGCTATAAAAATAATTTATTGGTCAAATCAATTTTCATGAAGTAGTTAGCCTATAAAAAAAAGAAATTTGTAGAAGACATTGTTTTCGTCAATCTAATATTAAAAATCATAAATGAAAGAAGCAACATGTACAATTAAAAATTAAAAAAGAAAAACATAGAAGGAAATAAAAACACAGAAGAACCCAAAAAAAAAAATGCAACATACGTGAAAAGTGATGAATGGTTAAAAGATAAATACGAGCACATTAAAAAGATAGAAAGAATTTATGAAAATCAAGTAAAAACAAAAAAAAAAAAAAAAAAAAAAAAGGAAGAACAAAATTTAATACAATGAAAGAAAAATTAAAGGACATGAAAAACCAAAAACTTTAGGAAAAGGATAAATGAAAAATTGGTCATTATGGTTGTCCTAAATTACATATCACTCTATATGGTGTAAAAAATAAATTATAGATAATTATAGTTAACCTAAATTATAAATCACTTATTGATATGAAACAAAAAATAAATAAATAATTAAATAAATAAATAAAAAAAAAAAAAAAAAAAAAAAAAAAAATTTTAAAAACAAAATAAAAAATTAAAGAAAATTGGGAAAAAATTTCAAATTCAAAAACCCTTTTAAAAAATTTTTTGGGGAAAATTGTATTTTAAAAACCAAAAAAAATTTTAAAATTAAAAAAAACTTTTTTTAAAGGAAAATCCTTCTTTTTGTTCCCTTTAAATTTTCCCGAATTACCCAAAACCTTTTCTTCCCCCTGCAAATTGGATTTCAAATGGCCCTTTTGTTTTAAAGGGACACGGCCCTTTTATTTTTGGGGGGTTTTTTTTTGAATTGTTTTTGTTTCTTTTTAGCCTTTAGGGCCCCTTTATTTTTGGCATTTTTGGAAATTTTCCTCCCTTTCCACCTCGTAACCCCCTTTCACCTTTTAAATTTTTTAAATTTTTTTTTTTTTCTTTCGTTTTTTTTTCCTTTTTACTTTTTTTCTTTTCTTTTAAATTTTTTTTTTCCCGCTTTTCCTTTAACCTTTTTTTTTATCGCCTTTCCCCTTCCCTTTTAATTTTAAATTTTTCCCTTTTTTATACCCCTTTTTTTCCTTTTTTTGCTTTCTTCCCTTTTACCCCTGTTTTTTTCTTTCCCCCTTATTTCCTTCCCCCCAAAATTTTTTATCCCCCCCCAGGTGTTTAAAATTTGTTTGGAAATTTTTGGGTGGTTGGGTTTCCCTTTTAAGTTTTTTGGCCAAGGGTTGGTGTTTTTAGGGAAAATCTTTTGGTACGACAAATGAGTTAAATACCTAATACCTTTAGAGTTTCATTTCTTTATTTTTTCCTTCTTAAGTTTTGATTTTTATCACAGAAAAGGGATCCGTGGTTTTGATAAAGACCAAATTAATCATTTCGCTGCTGATCGCTAGTTGATTTAACTAAGTCCATGTCACTAACACGTGACCAATTAAAACTTGACACTTGGCATTAGTGGCCCCCATTAGTGATGATGACCTAATTAAATATTTTAAATTCAAAAAAAAAAATCAAAAGAAAAATCTAGGGTGGCTTGCCATTTGGGTGGCAAGCCCATCCGCCGATGCGGGTGGCCATATGTCAAAATTTAATTGGTCAACGGTTGGACGTGGAAAATTTTGGAAAGTTTTGTCAAAAAAATTTTTTTAAAAATTCCGTTAAGTCAACTAATGATTAACTGAGGGAATGACTAATTTGGTCCCCCAAAAATTTTTTTTTTCCCAAAAATTTTGGAAATTTCCCAAAAATTGGGAAAAATTTTAAAAAGGGAAAAAAACAAACCCCTCTTTCTTTTAAAAAATTTCTTAAAACCCCTTTTTTGAAAAATTTTTTCCCCAAAAAATTTTGAAAACCTTTTTTTTCAAACTTCGGGCTTCCCTTCTTGGATCAAAAATTTTTTTTCCCTTTTTCCCCGAAACCCCTTTTCAAAATTTCCTTTTTAAAAAATTTTAAAAGAAAAGAAAAATCAAATTTTTAAAAATTTTTTTAAAAGGGAAATCCAAAAATTTTTTTGATTTAAATTCTCCAAAAAATTTTTCCCTTTCTTTAAAAATTTTGGGAATCATTTCGCCTGGATCGCTAGTTGATTTAACTAAGTCCATGTCACTAAACCAATTAAAACTTGACACTTGGCATTAGTGGTCCCGCCATGCTGATGATGCACTCTAATTAAATATTTTAAATTCAAAAAAAATCAAAAGAAAAAATCTAGGTGGCTTGCCATTTGGGTGGCTAGTTCATCCGCCACATGGTGGCCATATGTCAAAATTTATCAAAACCACATGGACCTACATGATAAAAATCAAACCCCCTAGGAGGAAAAAATAAAGAATTTTCAAAAAAAAAAAAAATTTAAAATTTTTAAAAATCCCCAAAAAAAAAATTTTAAAAAATTTTTAAAAATTTTCAATTTTAAAAAGAAAATTTAAATTTTAAAAAACCCCCAAAATTTTTAAAAATTTTTAAACCCCTTTTATAAAAAAAATCCCTTTTTAAAAATTTTCAAAAGGTTTTTTAAATATTTCTTTTTAAAAAAAAAAATTGGTCAACGTGTCAAGGATGTGGAATTCAAGTAAGTCAACTAATGATTAACTGAGGGAATGACTAATTTGGTCTTTATCAAAACCACATGGACCTACATGATAAAAATCAAACCTAGGAGGAAAAAATAAATTTAAAATTTACCAAAAATTTTTTAAAAAACAATTTAAAATTTTTAAAAAAAATTTTTAAATTAAAAAATTTTCCAAAATTTTTCAAAATTAAATTAAAAATTTCAAATTTTTCCCAAAATTAAATTTTTTAAATATTTTTTCCCCAAATTTTAAAATGTTTAAATTTCCCCTTTATTTTTATTTGGTTTCCCTTTAAATAAATTTTGCCCCAAAATTATTCTGAAAATTATTTTTTAATTTTTAAAAATTTTTGCTTTTAATTTCATTTTAATTTTTTGGGTTTTAAAAACTGGGGTTTTTAAAACCCCTTTCCTTTGTTTAAAAATTTTTTAAAAATTTTTCCTTTTTTTTGAATTTTTTTAAAAATTTTTCAAAAAATTTGTTTAAATAATTTAAAATTTTTTTTTTTAAAATTTTGGGAATTTTTTTAAATTTTAAAAAAATTTTTTACCCATTTTTATTTTTAAAAGGGGTTTTTTAATTCTTTAAAAAATTTAAATTTCCTATTTTTTTGTTTTAAAAATTTTTTATTTTTTTTTAAATTTTTTTTTAAAAATTTTTTAAAAAATTTTTGCCCCACAAAAAAATTTCCCCTTTTTTAAAAATTTTCCTTTTTTCCCCTTTTTAAAAAGATTTAAAAATTTCCCTTTTAACCCCAAATTTAAACCCTTTTCCCTTCCCAAAAAAATTTCTAAACCCATTCCCTTCTTAATTTAATTTCTTTTTAATTCCCCTTTTTATTTTCCAAAATTTTCCCTTTTTAAAAATTTTTTTCTAAATCCAAATTTTTCCCTTTTTTTATTGTTTTAAAACAAAATTTTTTTCTATTCTTTGTTTTTATTTTCCTTTTATTACCAAATTTAAAAAAATTTTTTAATTCATTTCCCAAAAGGGATTTTTTCAAAATTTAAAATTTTTTAAAAATCCCTTAAATTTTTTTTTAAAATTTTTAAAGGGATGGGAAATGAAACTCCAGTGGTGTACTAGGTATTTAACCCATTTGTTTTACCAAAACCTATGTCTTCTTCAATTTTTTTATTTTATTCTCTCACTTTCTTCTTTTTTTTTTTTTTTTTTTAACGTGAGAATTTTATGTTTTATTTAATTTTGGAATAAACATAAAATTGTTTTATATTGTTGGCCTAAATTACAATTCACTCCTTTGTATCACAAATAAACCCCTTTCTTTTCCCCCTTATTTTCTTCCGGAAAAAACTTCCCCCCCAAAAAAAACCTTCTTCCCCCAAAAAATTTTTCTTTAAAAAAAGAAAACCCCCCTTTTTATGGTTCCAAAAAAATCCTTCCCAAAAAGAAGTTTAAATTCTTCCCCTTAGGATTGGATAAAAATATAAATTTGTACAATACATTGTTTTGGTAAAACAAATATTAAAAGGATAAATGAAAGAAGCAAGACGTACTATTAAAATTTTTTTAAAAAAAAAAATAGAAGGAAATAAAAACACAAAAGAACCAAAAAAAAAAAAAAAAAAAACAACGCAACATAAGTGAAAAGTGGGGATTGATTAAGAGATAAATACGAGCACATTAAAAAGATAGAAAGAATTTAAGAAAATCAAGTAAAAACAAAAACAAAAAAAATAGAAAATTTAAAAATACGAAAAATAGACTATAAAGAAAGGAAGAAAAAAATACAAAACAAAAAAAAGGAAGAACAAAATTTAATACAACGAAAGAAAAATTAAAGGATATGAAAAACAAAAAACTTCAGGAAAAATTAAAGGGATAAATGAAAAATTGGCCATTGTGGTTGTCCTAAATTAGAAATTACGTGAGAATTTTATGTTTTATTTAATTTTGGAATAAATATAAAATTGTTTTATGTTGTTGGCCTAAATTACAATTCACTTCATTTGTATCACAAATAATTTATAGGTCTTGTAGTTGGCCTAAATTACAAACCACTTTCCTGTTATAAAAAATAATTTATAGGTCAAATCAATTTTCTTGAAGTGGTTGGCCTATAAAAATATAAATTTGTTTAAGACATTGTTTTGGTAAAACAAATATCAAAAATGATAAATGAAAGAAGCAACATGTACAATTAAATTTTTTTTTTTAAAAAAAAAAAAATAGAAGGAAATAAAAACACAGAAGAACCAAAAAAAAAAAAAAACGCAACATATGTGAAAAGTGATGATTGATTAAGAGATAAATACGAGCACTTTAAAAAGATAGAAAGAATTTAAGAAAATCAAGTAAAAATAGAAACAAAAAAAAATTAAAAATTTGAAAAATATACTATAAACAAAGGAAGAAAAAAAAAAATACAAAACACGAAGAACAAAATTTAATAAAACGAAAGAAAAATTAAAGGATATGAGAAAGAAAAAACATCAGGAAAACAAAAACAAAAACTTCAGAACGCTTTAAAGGAATAAGTGAAAAATTGGTCATTGTGGTTGTCCTAAATTACAAATCACTCCATGTGGTATAAAAGATAAATTTTAAATTATTATAGTTGGCCTAAATCACAAATCACTTCTTGATATGAAGCAAAAAATCAAATTGAAAAATAGGGTTAATAAATTTTTGGTACCTAAGTTTTCACTTTTTTTTTTTTTTTTTTTTTTTCCCGAGTTTTAAAACATGACAAATCTAGTACCCAACCTATGGTAAAAGATGGAATCACTACCTCAGTTAGATTCCGCACCCCAACTAACGGACGCCCATGTCATCGCCACGTAATTACGCTTATAATGGCGACATCGCACACCGGTTCCACATAAGCTAATAGGATTCATCTTCCTCCTTCAAACCCGAGCTTCCTTGTCCTTTACCCCTAAATCGCATGAGCCCTAGACCACGAGCCCACAATCCATTCTCTTCCTTCTCCACAATTCGTTCTCTTGCTACTCGAATTGAGATTCGATCGCCTCACGCGTAGGTACGGTAAGGTCGAACTCCCTTTTCTTCTCATACCTTCCTTCTTCTTCTTCTTCAACCCGAGTTACATACCTAGTTATCTCCAAATGACCTAAACCCTAGAATCGAGCTTCAACTGGTTTGCGACGCACTCATAAGGGATATCGAACTATCTTCCATCCGTCGACCTTGAGAACTCGTGATCGAAAGCGCAGAGAAGAAAATGTCATCAAGTCGATTACAGAATCCAAAGGAAAGGAATCTTCTCTCGCTTGATAAGGTATCTACTCAAACCAATCAACCAATCTCGAGCTTTAGTTTTTTCGGTGGATACTGTACCAAATTTCAGCTTTGCTTTTTTTTTTTTGGTGAATACTGTACAAAATTAAGCTAGGGTTCACGCTATTTTCCTTAGGAGATAATGAAGTCACCATCCAGATCCGGTCTTCTTCGTGGACTGTACTCGACGCCCCGGGTTTGTTACTCGTTACTCGACCATTGAAGACATCTTGACTCGTAAAACCCGGAAGGAGATTTTGGGGTTGTGCTACCTATGATTCTAACGTGAGTAGTTTCATTGCACAATGTATATTGGTCTGAAAGTTATTCCTGCATGAAGTGAGTGTAATGGTTGGATTGTTATTTTGATATTTTATGTATATACAGAGAAAAGCAGCATGCCTATTTTTCAAATGGATGGACAAACCAATTTGTGAAAGGGGTATGAAAGTTATTCCTAAGCTGTTGGATAGGGTGAAAGAGCTAGAGAATGAAAACTGTCAATATTTGGCAATGGTGAAAGACCTTGAGACTGAATGTGATGGCTACATTGCAAGGGTAAATCAGCTATAGAAGGGGGATGATAGACAATTGGAAAAGCTTACCTACTTAGAGAAGGAGAAGGATGTGTATAGGGCAAGAGAGAAATTTCTCATGTTTGGTTTATTGTTGTCACGGTTGATGATAATAATGTTGATTGGCATTATTGCACCAAGTAAATGAGTGTTTTGTAATGTATGTATTTATGCAAGTGATTAGTTATTGACTCTTGTATTATTGCACTAATTAATTAAATGTTTTGTCAATACTGTTTCAACTTAATTTGACCAAATTATTGACATTCCAAATAGTGACCATAATTTGAGCATACCATGTATATGTAATCGAAGAAGACCAATTTGGACCATTTGGAATGTACACTGCATATTGGTCTACTTTGGACCATACTCAAATAATGCATATTGGTTTAATTTGAACCACACTCAAATATGCCATAAATTCGAATTAAACAAGTCCTTCCACATTGTCCATTAACCCAATCCCGACTATAGAACAAATCCTTCTCTTGCCCTTGAAAGATCATCCAAAACAACTGGGAAACCAAACAAAAGTTCATAGTCAATCTCAACAAAAATTGTTTTTCAACAACCACTCAAACTAAGATTGCTTACGCCTTACACAAAAAACAATAGGTTAGGAAATTAAATATGTTATAATAAAAATAGAAGGTGCAATCTTTTACAAGTGATTCTTCCAATGAGAGAACGCCAAAAGTGCACGCCCAAATGGTGTGGTAATCAGATAACTCAAGATCTTCATTCCATTCAAGAAATTTTCTGTGGGACAACCATTCAAGAGATTTCTGGCTAATTTCTCCACATATTCAAATGGTTTGGTGGAATTGTAAGAGTACACCTAACATATCGAAGAATATCTCGAGCTGTTTGGACAATTCCAACGACCACAACATCTAAAATAACATGAGTCATTCCATTAATATCTTCAGATAGACAAGAATGCAAAGGTGGACAGCTTTCATTAAGAAGGCCCATAATTTTATTGATCTTGTCCGGTTTGCAAATTAATACCTGGTTAGGTTAAAATTATTAGGAAAAAAATCAACATAATAATATAATAGCAGTGACTTATATCCTCAATGAAATACACCAAACATAAAATATAAAAAACGAAAGAGAAAGAGAGAGAGAGAGAGAGAGATTTTACATATAATAGGAAATAAAGATAATAAAAAGCATTAATTTGACATTAAAAACTAAAAATAATATGATCAATCAGCAATCATCCCAGAAAACACGAATATAAGAGGTACCCCGACTAAAATTATAAAAATAAAATAAAAAAGGAACCAAGTAAACGTACACTTTCCCCGTGTATCTATTCCATCACCAACCATCCGTCTGCACCTTGTTCCATCAATAAAATCACAACCAATCTTGGGTTGTCGAAAAATAACCCTCCTAGCTAGCGAGTTAACCTAGCGGCTAAGGTAGATGTAGCGCTTAAGACACGAAAAGGCCCTCGCGATAGCAGTTTCAACAATGTCTCTTTCCTCAACCTACGTAAAAACAAATGAACAACCAAACTTTTAGAAGTAAGGAAGTCTCATAAGTATCAACAATCAATAAGTGAACAATAGAAAATACTTTAAGACAATCAAAAGATTAAGAAAGTAAGCAAGAACATACCACAAAGAAATGAAATAAATAACCCCAACAAGATAGATAAATAAAGAAACAAATAAATACCGTGAGGCCAAAGATGGTGATAGGCAACACCGTAAGGCACGCTTCTTCTAATGTAGGATCCAATCCAAGCAGACACCTTCGCAAGGCGCCAATAGTCAAGTAATATCAACGAACTCACTTTCATCATTATGAACATTAACAGAAAATCTTTTGAGGAACTTTGAAACATGCTTTGCGCTTGATTCACATCCCTTCGGCTAGAGCAAAATATCAACACTGAATGACCCTCTTGAACAACTTGAAATACATTCCCTTGGCTTATAATTGTTCAAATTCAAGGATAATATCCAAAAACAGCCTTGCATCACAAGAGGTCCCTACCTCATTACATAGTTTGACAATATGATCTGGATCTTTACCACAAAGATCATATTGTTTAGGGATTGTTCTCACAATGTCCTTTTTTTTTTGTTATAAATAATGTTACCAACTTTAATATATTCTTCTAATGGAATTGGTCGAAAATCTGTCTGGTATAATGCTGCCTGCATGCAGAGTTGGGAAAAATAGATCCTAGATTTAAACAACCACACAAGAATGCTACGGCAACTATGTGGCAATGTTTAGTATCCTTCCCCAAGGCAAGATGTGAAAAGTAGATGCCACAATAATTTAATCACCATTAAATAGCAAGAACATTAATATAAATTGAAGGAAAAAATATTTCGACAAAAGTAAATGAACTATAGATGCAGGCTGGAAACTATCAAGATTAGCATGTTTCACAAAAGAGAGAGAGGCTCAAGACACATCTAGCCCTTGCCATTCACTGATATACATATAGGAACTAATAGAATATTCTAGAATAAGGACATCTCACCAGAAGACAACTCACCACTTTTTAGAGAATAAGGACACTTGTCTCTTTTTTCTAACACTCACCCTTGAGCAATTACATCATATAAGCTCCATCTTGGAACATGAGAACTATTACTAATACAAAGACTTTGCAAATACAACTACAAGTTTGTCTTTATACTGCAATACCACCAAATTGGATGAGAAAAAAAAAACCATGGAAACGGTCGGAAAACAAAATAAACAAGCCGAAATATCACCAAACCGGCCGAAAAATAAATGGAACAGGCCACAACAACACCGAACCAACCAAAATATCATCAAACTAGTTAAAAACAAGTCGAACTCACTAAACACAAGTTGAATCGACCAAAATATCACCAAACAGTAGAAAACACAACAAAACTTGCCGGAAGACAACTTGAACCGGCCAAATAAAAACACCACTAAAATAGACCAAAAATCAATAGAATCACAAAACTCACCGAAAACCACCAAACAAAGACTAGAACCCACCAAGCTAGCCGAGTAGTAATTGGAAACCACAAAAATCAATCAAGAAATATCACAGCAAACAATATCCAATCAAACACTCTAGAAAGCTCAAACACTCACTGGAAAACACCAACATCGCTTGAAACTCGCACCGTAGGTAGTGTTGGTTACCGACTCTTCGCGAGAATTTGGTTGTTTCCAAATTCCAACTCGAGGGTTGT
Organism: Corylus heterophylla; assembly: GCA_016403345.1. Taxonomy (NCBI): domain Eukaryota; kingdom Viridiplantae; phylum Streptophyta; class Magnoliopsida; order Fagales; family Betulaceae; genus Corylus; species Corylus heterophylla. Next base: position 40,533 of record JADOBO010000266.1, on the reverse strand, counting down.
CGAAATTGGAAAACAGCTACCTAAGATTTTTGTGCGGTTGGAAATCTCGTGTCAACTCGTAATTGAGTTTACATTAGAATCCACATTCGACACCCACGAGAACATCTCCTTCAAGACCTCAACACCTCTTATAACGCCCCAATAATTATACCTATTATAATCATCCGAGCGCCACTATTATACTTTGTCACTCTACATTGTTTGCATATGAGCGGGGCTAATCATACACGCTACAGAATTTGTTGTAACTTTTTTTCGTCCCAAATTATAGCCACAAACACATTGTTGCACCAAAGTTCTATTACTCAAAATAATAACACAATTCATAACTTGTATAGCCAATAAGCATTACATAGCAATTATAATGAATTAATTAAACATTACATATCATTTTGTTGACTTATAATTTCATTAACTTGAACTCCAAATCATTTTCTTCTATCATGCTTTTTGGCACCATTTTCCTTTACTCTATAAATAACATTTACAGGTGGGAGGATGAGTCAACGACTCAGTAAGCAAGTAAGCTGGTACTGGTATGTAACTGTGTGAACATTTCATATAATAACCATAATCATTTATATGTAAAAACAACATTTGCCAATTCCAATACAACATTTTCCAGAAATACTTTTTCAGAATAAATATCATTTTATTGATATCAAGAAAATCACTTTGCTAAAAATCATTCCTTCCATAAAAGATTACACTTTACTGAAAATTTTTAATAAAAAATCATTTGACTAATCATTTCTTTCGGGAAAAATTTTCATAAACATCTTTCCATGAACATTTTTCATCAACATAGCTTTCATAGTCACCTTTTGGGAAACCTAAATTTCATAGACATTCTTTCGAAAACATCATCATCATCAATTACTATATTGTATACATTCCTTTCATAAACTCCATCACTTCATCAATTGTTATTACTTATCTTTCCCTTTTTTTTTTTCTTTTTTTTTGAAAATATACTTTAGCCCCCTAAACTATCACTCATTTTGCAATTATGCCTTTTAACTTTAAAAAGTGACATTGAGGATTAAGGGGCTAATATGAAAAGGGCCACCCAAATTTTATTTTTATTTTTTAAATGATTATTTCTTAATAAATTTAAGGGTATTTTGGGAAGAAAAATACAAAGTATCTATTTCGACACACGGTGATAGTATGGGAAGCCCTAATGTCAATTTTTAAAAGTTTGGAGGTATAAGTGCAAAAAGAGTGATAGTTCAAAGGGCTAAAGTGTATCTTCCCCTTTTTTTTTTATAACAAAGAACCTCTTCAAAGCAAGACCACTTCGTGTACCCACTCCTGTCGGATAAACCTCAGACCCGTGTAAAGCGCCCCCTCCACACGGAGTGGGAAATGATCTGGCTTCGCCGACAGGCTGGCACCATGAAATTATTTGCATCCAAGGGGATTCGAACCTTAGACTAATGGAAACACCACCAAAACCAAGGCCTTTAACACTTGAGCCAACCCCTTGAGATTATTATCATTCTATTTTATTTTCATAACATTTTACATAGAACGATAGGCCTTTCCTTTCATTTCATTTCATTTATACATACTACTTAGAAACCTTATGTATAACATCATTTTCTACAATAACATGGCAAAATAATCATTTAAAGCATAGCATGCATTCATCTTGAAATCAACAATTGTAAACTCAATCCACAAATGCATTTTCATGCACAAAACATTTCATCATTCATAATGCTAGAAGTGACCTGGTTTTCCTTTTAAAAGCGCTTTCATCACATTGTGCATAAAATGCTCAACATTTATAAAAATTGTTAGTTTTAGTTTGGCGTATTCAATGCAAAATAACTTGTGATAAGTTTGTTGTTTAAAACCACGGGTTAAGGGAGCTAGCTTAAGTTGTTTTTGTAACTCTATCATTTCTCTTATTGAGTTGATATTCGTTCCACAATACACAACTATTCTTGGTTTACATCGTGAAAGAGTCTATCGAAGGGTCGGTGAGGAAATGCACTCCATGAAAATGGTCGGCTAGGAAACAAGCAAGTGAGATTATTGTTCTTACAGAGCCTGGAGCTTCTAAAGGGTTGTAAGTATTTTCTACTGTTTGTAATCTAAATCTTCGTATAGTGATTTCTCAGGTTTTGCTACCCCAAAGTGTTTTTCCATTTTATGATTGGTTCAAAAGGTTTTCCACTTCATCAACAAGTTTTGGCGTTGTGGTTGTAATGTTTTAATTTCCGTTGTGCATGATTATTTCTGTGTTTGCATTATTTGTCTTGTTCATTTGGTGGTTGGAGGTAAAAACACCCTCAAATTCTTTCAAAAATGCTACCACAAACATAGCTTGCTTACCTCGGGCACTTACAATTTTATCTTGCTTAGATGTCTTCCACCACTTGGGTTCTAATGCCTACAAACATTATGGAATTTCCTTTATTAGCGTGACTTAGATAAGATTAGAAACAACCTGTGAAGAAGGAATCCGTGAACAAACCCTGAATAAGATTACATCACAACAAGTGCCTTTTTGCTTTTGCCCCGGCTAGAGCCATGACTCTTAGCATTGAAGTTGATCGAGTTCTTCAACTCCCTGCTAGCTTGGGAGTGAGAGGAGTGGGATCTGTCACCTCATGATTCTAACCCTTATCCACTTGAGCCAAGAGATTCAAAAATCTCATACATTCGAGCTCGTGTTTTTTCTTACTTTCATACCTCTGAGAAGAACGCATGCTACCATAAGCATGAATCAACTTCCACAGTTTTGTGACCCAGAACGTTCAAAAATTTGAATTTCTTTCTTTAACTAGCTCTGCAAGTCCGATATTTATCTCATTCATATTGTTTCGGTCGAAAATCGGACATTCAGGCTCGTGTTTTTTCTAGCTTTCCAACCTTCAAAAAGAACGCATGATACCTTAAGCATGAATGAACTTCCGCATTTTCGTGACCCAGAACAACTAGGAAATTCGAGTTTTGTTTTTTGACTAGCTCCAAAAGTCCAATATTTGTCTCATTCAGGCTCCGTTTACTTCGACATAAAATAGTTTCCAGAAAATGATTTCCGTATTTTACGGTGTTTACTTTGACGTAAAATAGTGGTCAATAGAAAATATTTTCTTTTTGACTGAAAATTCTTCTTTAATTTTTGGAAAATGGTTTACGGTTTTGAAAACCATAAACCATTCTTCGACTATGAGCATCTCATTCTTAAATCGATGGACCTTACCAAGACCCGCCCAGAACCTCGCTGGGACTTGACCGACTCGCCCAAGACCTGATCGGGACTACGCCAGGATCTGCCCGGGACTGACTAGACTTGAAGGAGACTCGCCCGGACCTACCCAAATGGGACCCACCCGGAGCTGCCCAAGACCGGATCGAGACCCACCCGGGACTTGCCCGGGACCTGCTCGGGACTTCACCAGGACCCACCGGAGACCTGCCTAGGACCCCACCGAGACCCACCTAGGACTCGCCCGAGACCCCACCGGTACTTGACTGGGACCCTATCGGGACATGACTAGGACCCGCTCAAGACCTAACCTGGACTTGCCTGAGACCTACCTAGGACTTGACCGGGGCCCGCCCGAGACTTGCCCAAGACTTGATCGGGACCCACCCAGACTCGCCGGACTTGACCAGATCGCCTAGACTTGCTCTGGGACTCGGCGAAACCTAACGGGACTTGCCCGGACCCGCCCGACTCGCTTAGGACTTGACTAGGACTCGCCGGGACCCGCCTAGACTTGACCAAGACCTACCCGGTCTTGCCTAGACCGCCCGAGACTTGCTCGAGAAGCGCCGAACTCGACAAGGTCTTGACCAGGACTTGCGTGGGACTTACTTGAGACGCCGCCGGGACCTGCTCGGGGCTTGACCACCCAGGAATTGCCCGGGACTCGCCCAGGACTTGTCCAGCAAGTCCTAGGCAAGTCTCGGGCAGGTCTCGGGCAAGTCCCAGGTGAGTCCAAGTCAAGTCCTGGCAGGTCCCGGTCAGGTCCTGAGAGGGTCCGGGTCAAGTGTCGGGCAAGTCCTGGCAAGGTCCCGGGCAAGTCCTGGGTGGGTCCGGGTTAGGTCTCGGTCAAGTCCTAGGCGGGTCCCAGCGGGGTCCCGGGTAAGTCCCGATAAGGTCGACAATTTTGACATGACCTGCAAACTCGATACGAACATGACACGAAAAAATAGGTATTAGGTTTGAGCTTATCGGGTTTAGATTGTAATCGGGTCTACCCGATTAAGACCCGTAATTTCAGATTCGTGGGTTAACCCGCCGACATGGTTACTGTGGCAGTGGTGGGTCGACCCGCCGCACTCGGTTTTTTTTTTTTTTTTTTTTTTCCTCTTCTCTCACACTCATCATTTACTTTACTCATTTAGTAAACAGAAACTGTAAACCTAACCCCACCGCCTCTCTCACTGCTCTCTCACTCTCCTCCGTGACTCGCCTCTCGACTCTCCCTCTGGACTCTCGCTCTCTCTCTCTCTGGGTCTCCCTCCTGGGCCTCCGCGTGTCGCCGCTAGGAACTTAGGCGTTAGCAAGGGCCAAGGCATCCTCACCGCCACCGACTCGCCATCCTCGCCGAGTCATCTGCCGCCACACCACGCCTCCTCGCCATCACCGTGCCTCTTTGTCTCTAGTATGGCGGTATGTCTCTTACTCTCTAGTCTCTATCTCTAGACTCGATTTTGAATTTTTAATATATATTCTATCATTCTCAGAATCATAAGACTTAAGATTTGGAAATAAGTCCTGACTAATAAAATAAAGAAAGAAAAGCAAACAAAAATCCACACTTTTTTTCTTCCTCTTTTGAGTTCAGACTGTTCAGCGTCATTAGTTACGTTTATTCATGTAATAAAGGGATTGTAATTTTCCCTCGGTGGTTTGGGGCCTTTGGGCTGTAATGCATTGGTTGGCTGCCAAAAATCTTGATCGTAAAAAATATACTGAAATTGAAAGTTTCTTTTGCAAGATTTGGGCATTCCTGGTGCTTGTGATAACAAGAGGATGAGTTACTATAATTTATTAGGATTTAGGAGGAATTATTGGAATATGTACATATGTTTAACGAGTAAACTTCTAGACACAGTGCCTGTGAGAATTTGTTTGCATAAGTGGGAATACAGAAAATTTTATTTCACTTAGAATTTGCATAAGACTATAAGTGGGCATACAGAGAATTTGTTTGCTTTGGATTATTTTATTTCACTTAGAATTTTATTTCACTTAGCTATATATGGCTTTTAATTTATTCTTAAATATTCAATTTATAGTTATATGGCATATAGTCATATACTTGAACTAATGATTATGTGTATAGATGAATATTGAAGAACTTGTTGAAGATGCATTCGACATTGACGACGATGTGGTCGAATTACAATCACTACAAGGTGACTCTGTTTCTGTGGGGACTAGGAGTAACAAAAAGGGAAAGAAGCGGAGGAAGACCTCAACTGTTTGGCAATTTTATGATGTCATTCCTAATGCTGATCCAAATGACCTAGAGGTATGAGCAAAATGCAAGACATGTGGTAATAAATACAAGCCTCGAAGTTCATATGAAACTGGAAATTTGAGAAAGCACATTCAAGTTTGCGGGGGGACAAACACTCGTGATGTTGGGCAGATGCTCTTAACTGGGAAAGTAGGATCTCTGTCAGTAAGTGACTCTAAATTTGATCCCAAAATATATAGAGAATTGTTGGTTGCTTTGATTATTAAGCATGATTTGCCCTTTTCATTTGTTGAATATGATGGTGTAAGACAATTACATCAGTACTTGCGTGGTGATGTACCATCTATATCTAGAATGCTGCTAAGACAGATTTGGTTAAGATGCATATAAGGGAGAAAAAAAAGATTAAATCTATGTTGCATGCTTGTCCTGAAAGGATTTGTTTAACATCTGATATGTGGACTTCTTTGACAACTGATGGATATATGTGCCTTATTGCACATTTTATTAACAAAGATTGGGTATTAATTAAAAGGGTGTTAAAATTTTCATTTATGCCCCCACCACATGATAGTATTTCTTTGAAAGAAAAGATATATGATTTGCTACAAGAGTGCGGGATTGAGAACAAGATTTTCACTATAACATTGGACAATGCTTCTGCCAATGATCGTTGTGTTGAGTTATTAAAGCAAACACTAAACATTAAGAAAGCCCTTCTTTGTGAAGGTGAGTTCTTTCATATGCGTTGTTGTGCCCATATTCTTAATTTGATTGTTCAAGATGGATTAAAATAAATTGATGATGTTATCGAAAAGGTTCGAGATTGCGTGAAGTATATTAAAGGATCACAAGGGCGAAAACAAAAATTTCTTAATGCGGTAAATCAAATGTCATTGGACAATCATAAGGGGTTAAAACAAGATGCGCCAACCAGATGGAATTCTACCTATCTTATGCTTGAGAGTGCTATGCACTATCGGAGTGCTTTTACTTATTTGTAGATGATTGATTCAAACTATAAGCCGCATTGTCCTACTGTACTTGAGTGGGAAAAGGTGGGTGATATCAGTAGTTTCTTAGCTTGCTTTTACGAAGCACATGTGTTTTTTCTGGTACTAAGTATCCCACTGCCAACTTATACTTTCCCGTAGTTGCCATGATTTATGTATCCTTGAAGGAAGACCTTGTGAGTGAAGATGAGCATAAGATATTAATGGCAACTCAAATGATCTCTAAATTTGAGAAATATTGGTTAGAATTCAGTGCAGTGTTGGTCATAGCAGTTATATTAGATTCTCATTACAAGCTTCACCTTGTAAATTATTACTATACGAAGATCTATGGAGTTATGGATTCTATACAGTTCGAGAATATTTGTGGGAAAATAAAGAACATTTTTATGGAGTATAATGCTTCTTCTAATACTTCAAGGTCAAGCTCCATCACTATTCGGCGGTCCCAAGTACCTAGAGCAAAACTATCTTGGCAAAAGGTGAATAATATCATTAATTTCTTATTCATTTCTTATCTTGTTAGTAACTTAGTGTAAATATGTACTCTTAATTATTTATGTTTATATTCTCTCTGTTTCATGTAGGACTATTTAGCATTTGCTGGAAATGATATTAATTTTCAAAAGAATCAATTGGACATTTATTTGGAGGAACTTAGGTTTGTGGATTTGGATAATACATTTGACATCTTTTCATTTTGGAAAGGAAATCAATTTCGCTATCCTGAAGTAGCTGCTATGGCTCGTGATGTGTTGAGTATTCTGCTTTCTCATGTTACTTGAATCCACTTTTAGCACTAGTGGACGTGTGATTGATCAATATAGGAGCTCACTCAAGCCTGATATTGCTGAGGCATTAGTTTGCACTAGAGATTGGTTATATGGAGATGAATGTAATATTGGTTATTTGCATATTTAATTTCTTCGTTTACTTGTATTATTTTTTTACTACACTATAATAAAATAACACTAATTCTTCTTATTTTTTGATATAGAATTCACACAAATGAAGTTGGACTTGGATGGCAAAGAAGATGATGTTTTGACAATTTCGTGACATTCCAAATTCATCCAAGCACAATCTATTAATATTTCTTAAAATGTTCATATTTGTAGTATTTTATAATTCATATCTTTGGACGTTGATTACATAGGTGGATCATGGATGCCTTCATGGATCCTTCAAGACTTCAAGTGAAGTGGCATAATAGCCATTGGCCCATGGGAACCTAATTTGTAATTTGTAATGAATTATGAATCTAATGTTGATGTAGTTTTGAGTTTTGTTTCTTTTTTTCTTTATTATTTTGTTTTTGTTAGCTTTTTTTTATTATCTTTTTCTTTTTTGCTATGATGGAAATGTTGACACATTTTACCCTTCAATCTCATTCATAATTTGATTATTTTGAAATAGAAATTTTAGTTTTACCCCTACTCATACTTTATGCTTTATGAGGTATCGATGACTATAGATGTATGAAGGGAGCAATTTGATAGCAGAGCATGTCTTAAAGAGTGATTTGTTTAATTTTAAACATTATGGACTGTTTTCATAAAAGGTTAAATCTTAGGGACCTCTTTAATATTTTTCCTTTTTTTTTTGGGCAAGAATTGGAGGCATTCTTGATCATTTGTAATGATTGTAATGGGTCATCAATGTATATTTGTGGTATCATATATTTTAATTTTAATTTTATCCCACCTAGTGCCTAAGGTGTGCAACAATCTTCAGATCATTTTATACACGCTATGGGCACTCTAGCAACGTGTATAATGATTTTAATTTAAAAATTCTTCTTGCATTTTGCCCTTAATTTTTTTTTCAAATGATTTACAAAATTCATCTATGTTATAGGACATTTAATTTCAATAGATTACAAATATCATATTTTGTATTGAAATATACATAATTATTTTTAGTGGAATGTAATTTGCACAAAATTAAATTTCTTTATACTAAAAATTATTTTAATAAATGAACTTAGTCAATATGCTTGCTTGTTTTAAGTTTAGGTGAAATTATGAGTTTAGTAATTTCTTTTGGAGTACAATTACGTTCACTTTCCTTTTTTTTAATTTTTTTCCTTATCCTTTATTAAAGCCTTTAATATCTTGGAACTCAATTTTTGCATTGACTGTATTGATGTACTAGTATGATTATTACAATTTTTATTATTATTATTTTTTAAAAAAATTATAGTTTAGGTAATCGGGTAATGGGTACCGCGGTCATAATCGGTCGACCGATTACCCATTTAGCTAAACGGGTTGTGTCTGTATGGGCTAATCGTAATGGGTACTCGCGGGTCATAATCGGGTCGCGTCAGTACCCATTTTGCCACCGCCCCGGCGCGGTCCTCGCAAGTCCCAATCAAGTCCCAATCAAGTCTCTGCAAGAATTGAAAAAAATATATATATATATATATATATATATATATATATATATATATATATATATATATATATATATATATATATATATATATATATATAAATAAATTATTTTTTCCATGTGTGCGGTAAACGCCGTAAAATGGTTTCGACAAAAAACATTATTAGGGAAAATGGCGTTCCTAAAAATATTTTTCGACGGAAACCATTTTACATCGAAGTAAACGAAAACCAATTTGTTTCGACCAAAAATCGGACATTCGGGCTTGTGTTTTTTTTTCTTTCTTTCCTACCTCCGAGAAGAACGCATGCTACCATAAGCATGAATGAACTTTCAAATTTTCTTGACACAGAACGACCGAAAATTCGAATTTATTTTTTTGATTAGCTCTGAAAGTCCGATATTCATCTCGTTCAAATTGTTTTGCCCAAAAATTGGACATTCGGGCTTGTGTTTTTTCTTGCTTTCCTACCTTCGAGAAGAATGCATGCTACCGTAAGTATGAATGAACTTTTGCATTTTTGTGCTCCAGCACGACCATAAATTCGAATTTCTTTTTTTGACTAGCTTCGAAAGTCCGATATTATCTCATTTAGATTGTTTTGCCCGAAAATTGGACATTCGGGCTCGTGTTTTTTCTTGCTTTCATACCGTAAGCATGAATGAAATTTCGCATTTTCATGATACGTTATGACCGGAAATTAGAATTTCGTTTTTACCAGTGAAAAGCGCTAAATTTTGTACATTTAAGCCCCTTAACTCACATATGTTAATTCCTTAGCATTGTTATTTGTTTGATTTTGTGTTGTTTTATTATTTTCAGGTTTTAAATAAAGATGCAATTAATTCCATTGATTTTGGGCTTAAAGCACACTTTGAGAAGACCTAAAAGATATGGTTAAACTTAACCAATCATAATAGAGGACCTATGTAACGACCCACTTGATAAGAGCATGACTAAAAAAATTCTTTAAAAAAACCAATAACCCACAACAAAGCGGATGATCACAGTGGCATAGCGATACCGCAGTATGCCATGAACCCGTGCATTAACCTGATTGACAATATAATAAGTCTCACAGAGCTATATGCATCATCCATGATTAATCAAAGATTGTAACCTATATGATGTGGTTAAGTTTAATCAAATAAAGGAAATGATTAAATTGGAATTTCTCTAATTAGAATCAAAATCGGATTGGATTCAAATTTGAATTCTGCACACATCTCAGTATTTTGACCATAACTTTCTGCTCAAGTATCGGATTAAGGTGATTTTAGCAGCATTGGAAAACTAACTCAAAATTCTACAAATTATTATGGAATATAATTTTCTTAATTCGGATGTTTGCTATACCAAAATTGTCATACAATAAAAGAACACAAATCTAGATGAATCCTATTCCAATTTATACGTGGATTACTTCCTAATTTGACTAGGAGATTGAAGTACAATTTTTCTATAATTTCTAGAGCTTCAAGGGTTTGTTTGCTTCCTATAAATAGGCCTCTAAGCGTCAAGAGAAGGCGTGCTTAGTTTTAGATACAAAAATCTTCTTGAAGGCTTGACAAGTTGATCCATGGCATGAGGCCATCCTAGCACCTCGATGAGTGGTTAATCTCGTAATAGGGTGTTGATGTAGTCCTTTTCAAGTAACAATGGTTTAATTTTATTTTAATTTGGGTTTTTCTATATGCATGACAATTATATAATCGTGAGAATTGATCTTAATGTTTATATTCAATCATTATAAATTTCTTATCTTGTCTTATAAAGTTTTTATATTGATTGAACTCAATCCTTCATATTTTCTATGATTATATGAATGATTATTATACAACGGTTTTAATCGACACATGATCAATAGGATTTGATAGGTCATACGTAGGGAAGATGAATTGTACTGCACCCTAGTTTAGTGTAATTTAGGTAGACATTTGTGCCAACCAAAGATATGTTATGCTTATTCATTGATTTGTGTACCTTATTAAGGAATTAGATAGTCCATACCTAGGAAGATGGATCGCACGCATCTTAGTGGTTAAGTGGACGGTCTGTGCCAACCAAAGATGGATTATACTTATTTATTAAATGATGGTATTTTTTTTACTACTCGAGTAAAACGAGCCCTATATCATGCATAATATGAATTTTTCTTATTAATTTATGATTGACCGTTGTTATGAGGTTAGTGGTGAATTTAACCCCATATTCTATCTCTCATAACTTTTTATCTTTATGTCTTTTATTTTATGCATTTAATTTAGTTATAAACAAAATCAAATCAATCTTCTTTTAAATTGAGTTATATTTGATCTTGACAAACTTGATAACAACACCTATGCAGTCCTTGAGATTCGACACCCTCAATATAGCCATATCTTACAGGGATTTATACTATTGCGAGTGATATTTTATTATTAATATATTTTGGTATACAAAATACCACATTAAGTAGCTCCGAAAGTACAATATTGATCTCATTCGGATTGTTTCGGCCGAAAATCGGACATTCGGGCCCGTGTATTTTCTTGCTTTCCCACCTTTGAGAATAACGCATGTTATTGTAAGCGTGAATGAACTTTTGTATTTTCGTGACTCAGAACGAACGGAAATTCGAATTTCTTTTTTGGGGAAAATGCAGTTTACTCCCGTAAAGTTTCAGAGGTTTTTCAATTTTAACCCCAAAGTTCAAAAATTGACAATTTACTCCCTGAAGTTTCAAAAATTGGCAATTTAAACCCTCCGTTTAATTTTTCTGTCAAAATGGACGGAAATCTATGAAATTACATCATTACCCTCAGTTTTTTTTTTAAAAAAATTTGTCCAATTTAACGGAAAAATTAGGGTTTAGGTTTAGATTGCCAATTTTTGAAACTTCATGGCTCTGATTGCAATTTTTGAACTTTTGGGTTAAAATTGAAAAACCTCTGAAACTTTAGGGGGTAAACTGTATTTTTCCCTTCTTTTTTTGACTAGCTCCGAAAGTTCGATATTTATCTCATTCAGATTGTTTCAGCTGAAAATCGGACATTCAGGCTCGTGTTTTTTCTTACTTTCCTACCTCCAAGAAGAACACATGCTACCGTAAACATGAATGAACTTTCACATTTTCTTGATCCAAAACGACTAAAAATTCAATTTTTTTTTTTGACTAACTTCGAAAGTTCGATATTTATCTTATTCAGATTGTTTCAACCAAAAATCGAACATTTGGGCTCCTGTTTTTCTTGCTTTCCTACCTCCAAGAAGAACATATGCTACTGTAAGCGTGAATGAACTTTCGCATTTTCATTATCCGGAACGACCGAAAATTTGAATTTTGTTTTTCGACTAGGTCCGAAAGTGTAATATTTATTTTATTCAGATTGTTTGAGTAGAAAATCAGACATTCGGGCTCATGTTTTTTCTTTCTTTCCTACCTCCGAGAAGAACGTATGCTACCGTAAGCAATTCTAATACTAATAACCCATTATCCCTCTCTCCTTTTTGGGAAGTCAGATTCAAAATTTTGGGTAAATGATGATTTCAAAGGAACGAAGAAAATATTTATTTGTGCTGCAATTGGAATATTGTATAAAATGATTTCTAAAATATATTTTCTTATTTTCATGTGGTTTACAAAAAATAATAATCAACAAAAATATTTTCGGTTTGACTGAAAAAGCCTCTTTAATTTTCAAAAAATAGTTGAATAAAAAAATATATATAGTTTTTTTTTATGATTTTTTTTACGGGTCAAACATTGAAAAATATTAAAAAAAAAAAATCATTTTTAAGAAAATATTTTTAGCTAAAAATATTTTTCAACAAAAAATAATTTACGTCGAAACAAATGAAGGCTTAATGATGAATTTGAGAGAAAAAAAATGATTGAAAATATTTTAGAAAACCACCACTCATAAATTTAATAATAAATTTTTAAAAAATAAATAAATAGAAATGAATGCATAGCAATTAGCAAGTCTCACGTTGAATATGTAGTATATATGAATTGTTGACGACTCCAAAATTTTCTATAAGGATGTAAGGCAACCGTGTCAACAACACAATTAATCGTCTCACAACCTACCACGTGTACCTTCAAACAACCGGCGCGATCCTATTGGTCACAGTCCATCCCCCAACTCTCCACGTAGGCTTTGTCAAGTACCCAACCATCTTTTTTTTTTTTTTTTTTAGAAAAGTACCCAACCATCTTGGGAATGAAGAGAAGCATTCCTGCCAACCTTATACAGAGGAGTAGAGATATTCGGCGGACCTGGGTAGTCCCAGAGTCCGCCCAATCTGACGTGGCAGAAGACTTAAATAATAAAAAAACTTTTGAATTTTTTTAGGTTACAAATCGCACGTGTTTTCTACTTTTCTTTTCTTTCTTCATTTCAGAAAAATCTCTCCCGCTCTCTCTCTCCTGTTCCCTCCTTCCTTCTCCTCTCACCGACGGCCGGCCACTGGAGACCACGAACGCCGGTGCCCGCTGACGACCAGCCGGTACCCACTGTCAAAATCCCCAAATTTCAAAATACCTAAAATCCCTAAAGTTCAAAACCCCAACCCACTGTCAAAATCCATCTTCCCTCTCCCCCCACCGACGGCTGCCCACCGCCCAGCGCCGGTGACGACGAGCCACCCACACACACAGGTCTCTCTCTCTCTCTCTCTCTCTCTCGCTATTATGAGCCTGAGGTGTCTAAAGGCATGCGTTCACTTAGCCATGTTTAAGGGGATTGGTTGAGATAAGAAGATGAGTAGGTTAGAAATCATGGAATGCGTTGTTTTTTTTCCTTTTTCTGCAGATTCTTAGACTAATTCAGAAAAATCGATGTTAGAAGTGGGTGGCTCGTCGTAAGTGATGCTCGGCGTTGGTGGTCTCCGATGGCCGGCCGTCGGTGAGATGAGAGGGAAGAGGGAAGAGGAGAGAGAGAGAGAGAGGGGGAGAGATTTTCAGAAAATTCTGAGTTGAGTGACACCGTGTTTTCTCCCTTAAAAAATTTAATTTTTTTTTAAAAAAAGTTTGGACGTGGCACAAGGCCACGTCATATTGGGTGGACTGGGGGACTACCCGGGTCTGCCGCATAGCAGGACTTTATATACAGAGCCCCACAATTGCTCGAAATAACCCAGAACAATCCTCCTCAGCTTCTTCCTTAAGTTTCTCGTCAACCAAACAGAACCGTTCCACACGCCAAATTCTGTGTTCTGGAGAATGCGATCCACAACCTACTGGTCTCTCTCTCGGTCCCAATCTCTTGTTTCTTTTATACATAATTAATTTCATTTTTTAAACTGTTATTTTTGAATTGACTGTTAAACTCTTTGTTTTCTGCTACTCAGAGGCCGTCATAATCCAGAATGGCGTTCAATTTGCTCAAGCTGGTGCTACTCTTATCAGTGCTTTTCGTTGTATTTTCACGGTCCCAATCTGCGGTTTCGAGCATAGATCTGGGCTCTGAATGGCTAAAAGTCGCGGTCGTGAACCTAAAACCCGGACAGAGCCCAATCTCGATCGCGATCAACGAGATGTCGAAGCGCAAATCCCCGGCCTTAGTGTCATTCCAGTCCGGTGCTCGCCTCCTCGGCGAAGAAGCTGCTGGGCTTGTCGCCCGGTACCCCGATAAAGTCTATTCTCAAATCCGCGACATACTTGGAAAGCCCTATAATTACACAAAAAACTTTCTGGATTCGATGTACTTACCGTTCACAATTATAGAAGATCCTAGAGGCGCTGTCAATTTTAAAACCAATGATGACGCTTCCATTTATTCAGTTGAGGAGTTACTAGCGATGATTTTGGGTTACGCGGTGAATTTGGCGGAGGTTCATTCGAAGGTGCAGGTGAAGGACGCAGTGATTACGGTGCCACCGTATTTTGGGCAAGCGGAGCGGAGAGGGTTGCTTCAGGCGGCGCAGTTGGCTGGTGTTAATGCGCTTTCATTGGTAAATGAGCATTCGGGGGCAGCGTTGCAGTATGGCATTGATAAGGATTTCTCAAACGGCTCGAGGCATGTTATATTCTATGATATGGGTTCAAGCAGTACTTATGCTGCGCTCGTGCATTACACGGCATATAGTGCTAAAGAGTATGGGAAGACTGTGTCAGTCAACCAATTCCAGGTGAACTTAACTACAACGTAAACTTTGGTAGGAATAGGATGGAAATGTGTTGCAATGGTTAAGTCTGAAACTTGAATACTTGGCTAGTTAACTAATAAGTTCATTCCAGAAAATGGTGCGGACTACACCGAGAAAATATTTTGGCATCTAAACCATTTTGACAAAAGAGGAAGTGCAGCCTATTAGGAACCCCACACACCAAACACCCCCCACCCCAAATGGAAAAGTGTATGAATAATGTCTTGCAATGTATGTTATTGCTCTAAGTTTTCTAATTAGACGAACATATGATGGTCGGGAGATTGATAATTGTTTTCCTCATTCATGGTGCAGATGGGTAACAATACTAGATTCTTGGAAGAGTTTAAAATTGATGGACAATTTCGATGGTTTAGATTTTGGCTACTTTTCTTTGATATGCAATAGATGTCAATGAAACCACTCTTTACTTCCTTAGACTTCATACAGTAGCTTTTAGTCACTTCGATTCTAACACTCTGGATCTCTGATTCTATAACGTCTATATTTGTTCTCTATACTCTTTAGTGTGTCATTGCGTACACATTGCATATCTCGTTGTTTTTAGCCTGCTGTAACCTCATACGTTGTGTGCAGGTCAAGGATGTTAGATGGGACCCAGACCTTGGGGGTCAGAGTATGGAATTACGATTGGTGGAGTACTTTGCAGATGAGTTCAACATACAAGTTGGAAATGGGGTTGACGTGCGCAAGTCTTCCAAGGCAATGGCTAAATTGAAGAAACAGGTTAAACGTACAAAAGAAATTCTAAGTGCAAACACAGTGGCTCCAATATCAGTTGAATCCCTCTATGATGATCGGGACTTCAGGTAGGTGGACATTTAAGCAAATTATCCACTCCTGGCTTAAAAAGTTTATTATCATGTTTTTATTTTATATACTGGAAGAGAAGTGATTTGACTGTGCAACACAGTCAAGAGAGCTTGTTTTGTGATGACCTGGTGAATCCTGTCTTAATCATATGATACCGCATCTTAATGGTCCCTTTTCATCAACCAAAGATCAGTCGAACGAATGAAATTTCTCAAATCATTTACACATTCTGGATTCATGTTTGAGACTTTGAACCTTTTGAAATTTCCCAAATCATTTACACATTCTGGATTCATGTTTGAGACTTTGAACCTTTTGAAATTTCCCAAATCATTTACACATTCTGGATTCATGTTTGAGACTTTGAACCTTTTATTTTAGAGAAATGCTAAACATCCCAAATTTTTGTTCCAAAAGTTGGTTCCCAAATGATGTGTCACAATCCAATGAGTTGGTGACACACTTCCCAAAATAATAAATCTCATTAGATTGTGACACATCATTTGGAAACTAATTTTTGGGAAGAAAATTTGGGATGTGTATCACTTCTTTTTATTTTATTATCAATGAGTTGCTATTGGTAACTATTTGTAGTGCCTATTAATAATTAATTGTCTCAAAAGCGTAAGATGAAAGAAAAATTGTGAATTTAATATTCTAACTGTATTTATTAAGAATGTTCTGCTAAATTTTGATTGAGTGTATGTTCTAACAAATTTTATTGGCTTCAATCCTCAATTTGCAGCATTTTGGTTCCTGAAGAATGTGATAGGTTGTCCAATAAATAACCTAATAGAATTTTCTAGACATTTTTCTTTTCAAAACTGTTTAGGTAAATGTTATGAACTTACTCGGAAAATATTTGGTTGTCTAGTTTTTATTTTTTGTCTATAAACTAAGTATTTTGATTGTCAAGTTTTTATTTCATGTCTATAAACTGTGCCTGCTAAAAATCATCATAACCAGATTAACTTTATTTCATGTCTAGAACCTCATGTTATTGTTTATAACTTCTTGTACTGACCGGTGTGTTATAAAGACAATGGCAATGTTGGTATGGGTAAGTGGCAGTGGTTGCTTTAATTCAAAAAGTTAAATGCTCTCCTTTTGTAAGGAGCGATATGATTTGTTGTATATGAAAATTAAACTCATGTTTCATCTTTTCTTTTAATTACTATACTAGTTGTTATTCAAGATACTTACCAAATCTCCACCACTCCTGCTTTTCTTTTCCACGTTACCTGGGCTTATTTCTTTGTGAGAATTGCCTCTCCTATTAAAAATAGCCACCTCTATATCCCTTTTCTTGTTCTATTTGCTCCTACTAGCTAGGTAGCTTCTTTGGTACTCCATGTGTACCTGTAGCGCCGTACATTTTTAATGAATTCTCGATCATTTATAAATAAAAAAAATAAAATAAAAAAATAAAAATTGAAATATTTGATTTGAGATAATGCAGCAGCAGTATTACATTTAGCATTATATGACATTCTACTAAAACAAGTGAAGTACAAAAATCGTCATTGATTTTATGGTATGTTGTCAAAGAAATGGATGAAGGTAGGGTTTCAAAAGGGGTTGAACTGAAAACTCTTTTGCGTCATCATCCATCTGAATTGGCACCTCACTGCTTTGTTCCATCCATTTGTGACATAGCAAACTTAATTAGGACCTTTTTTTTTTTTTTTTTTTTTCAATTAGTATAACTATAATTTACTGTAATAACCTTCATATGTATGCATATACATATGGTGTATATATGTCTATTATTGAACATGGAAGCTGTGATGCTGTCAAACTGATAAGCTAGTTCTTCTTGATGGTGTGGTAATCCTTCCATTTCTTGTCTGGTAGAACCCAGTGGCCAGCAAGTGTTTGTAGATGTCATCTTGAAGCCTCTGTTTCATTGGATAAACAATTTGTCTTCACTTTTTGATCATTCTATAATTGCTTATGCAGGTAGTAGATATAAGTTTCAATATGCTTCTTGATATTCCCATCTATGTATTCAGAAAATAGTTCAAGTTAAATGGTTGACATGCCTATCTTTTTCCCTGCATCTCACGATTATGCATACTGATAGTTGGCCCCCAAGTAATGAAACTGATCAACTATTAGTAGTTTTATATGATTTCTTTTCCCCTCCTCCAGGAGCACCATATCTCGTGAGAAGTTTGAAGAGCTCTGTGAAGATCTGTGGGAGAAAGCTCTTGTTCCTTTGAAAGAAGTGCTCAAGAATTGTGGTTTGAAGGTGGATGAGATATATGCGGTGGAATTGATAGGAGGTGGTACTAGGGTCCCAAAGTTGCAGGTTTGTACTGTCTTTGTGAAAGATGTACTCATGGCACACAATCTTATGTTATTTCAAGCGGTGAAACAATAATTGCTTCTGGTTAGTTGCATAGGATGCTCAATTAAGATTGGAGTTCTGAACTCAATTCTATTAGAGAATTATATTGATTCACTTGTTCAGTCAAAACATTTATCTCTTGTCAGGTGCTAGTGTTAAGGATTCATTCTCCAATTTTTACTTTTATGTGTCAATTGGATTTCGACTCCTCGACATATTCATTTCTGAACTATTAGGTTATAACTATATTAAATCAATGACCAATCCTTTGAAGCTCTGTCAAAATTCTTATTGATTCCTTGGGGATTAATATGAAGTATTTGTATATAGTTGAGCACTATTATGTTTAAAGGATTAAGTAATTCTTTGTGGTATAAATGTAAAAAGAGCTGCACAGGATACCAAATCTTTGTAGAGATTTTTTTTTTGTTGGTTTAAAGAGATGAATCCAACTTATACTATTTGTCATACACATATATTTTGCTGGAGAATCATTCAACTGGAAATTTTTGTGATCATAAAATGTAATTTAACTACATGTTAATGTGCTTGCAATTGCATGCAATTGTGTGTGGGTTTCATGATGCAAGTTATGAGGTTTTAAAATGCCAGAATGAAGGTGCATGGTAATATTTACCTTGTCAATGTGCATATTAGGTATCAGTTTAATGTCACTTGACACTACTGTGATTTGTTATATATTGATGTCTTAATGGTTCAAAATATTTGATTCTGTGATCTACATTAGCTCTTGAAATAATTATATCTAAGCTATACTTGGGCATTCTCTTGTATATTTCATGTGTACTAAGGTTGCGCCCCTTTGCACTTTTTGATATATGCAACATTACTTATAAAAAAAATAATTATTATATCCGAGCTTTTGTTCGTTTACAGAGGATGAATTGAAAAAAGAAAACATATGTTTCTTTAATAACAGGCCAAGCTCCAGGAATTTCTTGGGAGGAAAGAGCTGGACAAACATCTGGATGCGGATGAAGCTATAGTTCTTGGTGCAGCCCTGCATGCTGCAAATATAAGTGATGGAATCAAATTGAATCGTAAGCTTGGAATGATTGATGGCTCTTCTTATGGGTTTGTTTTTGACTTAGACAGCCCTGATCTTATGAAAGACGAGAGCACTCGGCAGCTACTTGTACAACGAATGAAGAAACTTCCCAGTAAGGTAAATAACAAGCCAATGTGAATTTATGATGTAAGAGATGGTGAAAATTAGATAAATAGTTCAACAACACTACTCTCCCTCTCTAACTTTGCTACTTTGTTTGGGCTTGACTATATAACAGATTTTCAGGTCCATTATCAACAACAAAGATTTTGAAGTTTCACTTGCTTATGAGAGTGAAGATCTTTTACCACCTGGTGTTTCCTCTCCCATATTTGCCCAGTATAGTGTGTCTGGTTTGACAGATGCAAGTGAGAAGTAAGATTAGCAAATTCTTGAATCTTTTGTTGATGTGCCTTTGCTTTGATGCTTGAAGCAGTGGCAACCTTTTCTCCACACAAAAGCTTCAGACAAGTTCTTATTTGGATTTATGTATGTATTGTATCTATATTGTTCAGGTATTCGTTGCAGAATTTGTCCTCTCCCATCAAGACAAATTTGCATTTCTCTCTCAGTAGAAGTGGAATTCTTTCTTTGGATCGGGCAGATGCTGTTATTGAAATCTCAGAATGGGTAGAAGTTCCTAAAAGGAATCTGCCCCTGGATAATTCAACTACTTCTTCTCCCAATATATCAGTTGAAGCTGATGCAAAAAATGCTTCTGAAGAAAGTAATGACAACTTGCATGTTGATGGCGGGGTTGGTAACACATCAAGATCTAGTGTAGAAGAAAATAATACCATTGATCTTGGTACAGAAAGAAAGCTGAAAAAGAGGACATTTAGGGTTCCACTTAAGGTACAAACAAGTGATTGTTTTAAAATGTCTTCTTGGTAGTTACTATTAACAGTCCAATCGAGGACTGAATATTATTTTTTTGAAAAATTATTCTGATATTTAGTCTCCGTTTTGATTTCTTTAATTTATTATTTGTAGATTGTTGAGAAGATGATGGGGCCTGGAATGTCTCTTTCGAAAGAATCTCTTGCTGAAGCTAGACAAAAATTAGAAGCATTGGATAAAAAGGACGCAGAGCGAAGAAGAACTGCAGAGTTAAAAAATAATTTGGAAGGATATATTTATGCTACTAAAGAAAAGGTTGAAATTTTTTCTTTAATAAATTTGACTGTTATATTCATTTAAGAGTAATGTATTAGATTTTTGCATACCTCGTGATGGCTTTTGAAGATCAAATGTTACTTGTATTTACTCCATATTTGCCCTATCCGGGTTTCTTTCTCTTTTGTTTAATTCATTTATTAATTATAATTTAGTATACATTCCTTAGGCCTTTACTGGACATATAAAAGAGGCTTAAACCATTTTTATATGATGATCTGCTTACCTTCTGCATGTCCCCAATTGATGACATTTTTTTATTTGTACCAGCTTCAATCATCTGAAGAGTTTGAACAAATTTCTACTGACAAGGAACGCCAATCTCTTAATGAAAAGCTTGATGAGGTTAGTTTTATTTTTGAGCAAACTCATAATGCTTGAAGTCATATAGCTCTCACTTGAACAACTTGTGTTGCCTCAGGTGCAAGAATGGTTGTATAC
Organism: Corylus heterophylla; assembly: GCA_016403345.1. Classification (NCBI taxonomy): domain Eukaryota; kingdom Viridiplantae; phylum Streptophyta; class Magnoliopsida; order Fagales; family Betulaceae; genus Corylus; species Corylus heterophylla. The sequence goes on along the minus strand of JADOBO010000266.1, from coordinate 19,673 downwards.
AGACGGTGAAGATGCTACTGCTGCAGAGTTTCAGGAGCGCCTAGATATGTTAAAAGATGCTGGTGGCCCCATGTTCTTTAGGTATGCGATGTCTTATAAATTTATAATAGGTTGTAAGGCATTCTTGAGTTGAACTCAGTTTGAGTATGTCTGATACTAAAATAAACAAATTTAGAGAAAGCTTGATGTGATGTTTTAACTGATGTACTTTTGGGTCTAGACTGAAAGAGCTTACTGCACGGCCAACAGCAACTGAACATGCCCGAAAATATCTTATTGAGCTTCAACAGGTACTAAATTTTTTTGTTCTTTTTTTTTTTTTCCTCTTTTTCTTTTCTTTTCTTTTTTTCCTAACAAGGAGTCCAAAAAAATTTCATCACTGACTTATCTCTGGGCATGTTTATTATCTGGGTCCCACTCACACCAGCCAACTACTGGGTTACACAGGCATCTATAGGAGTGAATTACCTACCATTTATACTCATAAAATGATGAATGAAGAAAGAAACAAAATCCTAGTCCACAAAAAATTGCCTCGGATTCTGTCTTAATAATCTTGAATTGTTCCAATTTTCGACCATTGTGAAAAAAGTCCAAATTTGTTTGAGAACTTGGCCGTATAAAGTACAATTTCCAACAAAAACCTCTGAATGAGTGGAAGAGTAGAGTGAGAAAGTTATTTGACATGATATGTTTTTCATTTCTTTATATGCAAAAATATTTTCACAAAAGATGACCACATGTAATAATTGTCTTTCCTGTTTTATTTTTGAGTGAAGAGAAGAAAGATTTTGGGGATCGGGGGTGTGAGAATGCCTCTTATGGAAGCACGCATTGCTTTATGGGCTTGCATATGGGTTTTTTTTTTTTTTTTTTTCTTGGTTCCTTCAAAATGTCTGTCTTGTAGATTAAAGACACAAAAATGTCGCAGTTTTTAAAATGGAATGGCCATGAATCTTTCTTCTCCAACTTTTCTGTTTCCTTTGCTGCTTTAATTAGTTATGAGGTAATGTGACCTGTGCATTGACGATTTTCTTTCCTGAGCATGCAGATAGTACATGGCTGGAAGACAAACAAATCTTGGCTTCCTAAAGTTAAAATAGATGAGGTGTTCAATCATTTTACTCTATTGCATTGTCTTTTTGAATCCGTTTTCAATTTGTGGGATGACTCTGAGTTGTTGTCCTGTCTTGCCTTGGTATGGGAGTTGATGTGTTTCGTAAATTCAGGTTTTGAGTGATGCTGACTCGTTCAAGATTTGGTTGGATGAAAAAGAGGCTGAGCAGAAGAGGTAAGTTGTTTATGTCCTTGTTCTTTCTGTTATTTTTATTTCTTTTAACTTTTTTGCTTATGGCAATCGCTCCCATGTATTCATGTACAAAAAAGAGTCGTGCAAATGGCTGCATCATGGTGAATAGTATAACAAATACATACCTCACTTAGTCATATAGAAGAGGACTAGGCCCCAATGACTGCTTTTTTGAAAATCTAAATGCTTCAAATTGGTATTGGCAGTAGGGGTTAATTGTTGGCGTGTTGTGACTTTCACCATAAAGTTGGTGGGACCCAACATCATTAAAGGAGGATTCTTTTGGCTCACCTTTTTTTTTTTATTCCCAATTGCTCTTGGAATTGGTTTTCCTTTCAAAGCATGAATTGGACTTGAAGTCCTACGAATTGGAGTTGGAGGAGCCTTGATTTAGCCGACCTTTATGTCCCATAAAAAGGGTTGTCCACAGCACATAATTGCATAGAGAAAAGCAAAGCAATTGTTTTGGTGAGCCAACAATACAGAGAAAAAGAGAGCAAGAAAGAGTGTTTTTTCCCCCATTTTGTTATTATTCTCCTTTGGGTTAAGTGAGAATTGGGTGTATTTGGGGCTTTGGATTTGAGTGGTTTTCTCGCCATGTTACTCTCTTATACTCATCTTTTGATAGTGAATTTTCTCCGGATCGTCTCCACCAGTGGATATAGGCTTGTTAAGCCAAACCACAAATCTTTGTGTTGTGTGTGATTGCTTATCTTTGTTATTCCGCATTCTTCTTATTTTTCGCATCTCACGGGTGTTGGGAATAGGATTAATTTCCTAACAACTGGTATCAGAGCTTTTGGTTTGAGTGGGAGCGATGGTAGTAGAAGAAGGAAAGATAGGGATAAGAAGTTCGACGGCAAAGATTTTGGGTATTGAAGGTACAAATTGAAGATATTCTTTATGGGAAGGATCTTCATCAACCTCTTTTGGAAGAACAACCCGACATGTATGATAGCGAGTGGGCTCTGCTTGATCGTAAAGCCCTAGCAGTTATCAGGTTATCACTGGCAAAATTAGTTGCACACAACTTTGTAAAGGAGAAGACCACAACAGGTCTAATGCCGGCTTTGTCAAGCATGTATGAGAAGCCATCGGCTAACAACAAGGTGCATTTGATAAAGAAATTGTTCAACCTAAAGATAGTGTAAGGGGCTTCGGTGACACATCATCTCAATGAGTTCAACACCATCACAAATCAATTGTCCTCCATGGAAATTAATTTTGATGATGAGGTTCGCGCGTTGATCGTCTTGGCATCTTTGCCAAATAGCTAGGAAGTAGTGAGGACAGTTGTAACTCTGTAGGAAAGAGTAAACTAAGTTATAAAGATATCAGGGATTTGGTTCTTAGTGAGGAGGTCCGCAGGAAGGATGCTGGTGAAACCTCCGATTCTGGTGCAGCTCTAAACCTTGAAGCAAGGGGTAGAGGTCAAGAGAGAAACTATGTGAGGGGCAGATCTAAGTCCAAGAAGGGTAGGAGCAAATCCAGGTTTGGACGACAACCTGAGTGTTGGAATTGTGGCAAGACAGGCCACTTCAAGAAGAACTATAAAGAGCTGAAGAGGAAGACCGAAAATGACACCGCAAATGTCGTGGCAATAGAAGAAGTGCACGATGCCCTACTTCTATCTATTGACAATCCTCTTGATTCTTGGGTCTTGGACTCAGGAGCTTCTTTTCACACCACACCAATAAATGAAGTTTTCGAAAATTATGTGGCTGTAGATTTCGGGAAGGTGTACTTGGCTGATGGAACGGCACTAGATGTTGTGGGTATAGGTGGTGTTTGCATTAGAGTCCTCAGTGACTCGGTATGGAAGTTGCAAAATGTCAGGCATATCCCAGAGTTAAAAAAGAACCTGATTTCAGTAGGACAACTTGATGATGAAGGGCAATCAATTCATTTCCACGGTGGAAAGTGGAAGGTCAACAAGGGAGTCAGGATTTTGGCTTGTGGTCATAAGTCGGGTACTCTCTATATATGACGACGAACAGCAGGGATACAATTGTTGTTGTAGATATGGGTACTGACTCAAAATTATGGCACCTAAGGCTTGGGCACATGAGCGAGAAAGGGATGAGGGTACTTTTGTCAAAGGGGAAACTACCAGAGCTGAAGGTAGTTGAGTCTAATTTGTGTGAAGGCTGCATCCTAGGAAAGCAAAAGAATGTGAGTTTCGTGAAAGTTGGCAAAACACCGAAGCCGGGAAAGCTAGAGTTGGTACACACGAATTTGTGGGGTCCCGCACTAGTGGCATCTCTTGGAGGCTCGCGGTATTATATCACATTTATTGATGACTCAAGCTGGAAGGTATGGGTTTACTTCTTATAGTTTAAATATGATGTATTTGAAGTTTTTAAGAAGTGAAAGGTCATGGTAGAGACAGAAATTGGTCTGAAATTGAAGCATCTAAGATCAGACAATGGGGGAGAATACGAAGACGGGGGTTTCAAACAGTTTTGTGCGGTGAATGAGATTAGAATGGAGAAAACTATTTCAGGAACGCCACAACAGAATGGCGTGGCTGAACACATGAACAGGACCCTCAAGCGTGCAAGAAGTATGAGGTTGCATGTTGAACTACCGAAAATTTTCTGGGCGGATGTAGTAAATACTATTGCTTACTTGATAAACAGAGGAACATCCGTTCCTTTGGGCCATAGACTACCTAAAGAAGTCTGGAGTGAAAATGAGGTAAATCTTTCTCATTTGAAAGTTTTTTGTTGTGTTTCGTATGTCTATATTGAATCTGATGCTCGTAGCAAGCTAGATGCTAAGTCTAGAAAATGTTATTTCATTGGCTATCGGGATGAGGCATTTGGGTATAGGTTTTGGGATGATCAAAACCGAAAGATCATTAGAAGTAGAAATGTTACTTTTAATGAGATGGCTATGTATAAGAATAATTCAAGTGCAGAACCAGTAAGTACAAAGTCGGAGGCTGAGAAGCCTGAATTTATCAACCTAGATGGAATTTCTAAAGGTGTAGCTCAGAAAAGGAATTTAGAAGTTGATAAGGATTCAGAAACTGAAGATGGTCTAGAAGTTGAAGAAACAGTAAATCAAGAGACTGAACAGGGTACATCGACAGTGGCTATCCGTTGATTTACTAGAACCATTAGATCTCCACTGCGTTTTTCACCCTTCCTGTTTCATATTTTGTTGACGGATGGCGGTGAGCCAGAGATGTTTGTTGAAGCCTTGGAGGTTGAAGATTCAATCAAGTGGGAGTTAGCCATGAAAGATGAGATTGACTCATTATTGACTAACCAGACTTGGGAACTGACTGATAAAGGGTGAACATGATGTTAGCAAATGCTACAAGGCAAGATTGGTAGTTAAGGGATTCCAGCAGAAAGAATGAATTGACTACACAGACATATTCTCTCTAGTGGTGAAGATGACAACCATCAAACTTGTGCTGAGCATTGTGGCGGCGAAGGACTTACATCTAGAGCAGTTAGATGTGAAGACGGCGTTCCTTCATGGTGAGTTGGAGGAAGAGATTTATGTGCAGCAGCCACAGGGATTCGCAGTGCAGGGAAATGAGAGTTTAGTGTGCAAATTGAAAAAAAGCTTGTATGGCCTGAAACAAGCTCCAAGACAATGGTACAAGCAGTTTGATAGCTTCATATGTAGTACTGGATTCACAAGGTGCAATTCAGATCATTGCTACTATTTCAAGAGTTTTAAGAACTCTTACATTTTTTTACTCCTGTACATAGATGATATGCTCATTGCAACGGCCAATAAGGAAGACATCAACAAGTTGAAGAACCAGCTGTCAAAGCAATTTGCAATGAAGGATTTGGGTGCTGCTAAACAAATCCTTGGGATGAGAATCATCAAGGACAGGGCCAATGGTACATTGAAGATTTCACAGACAGTATGTGAAGAAGAATCTAAGCAGATTTAGCATGGATAAAGCTAAGTCAATGAGCACACCCATGGGAAGTCACCTCAGGCTAACCAAGGACGAGTCACCGAAGACAGATCAAGAGAAAGCATACATGAGCAAGGTACCTTATGCCTCAGCTATCGGAAGTTTGATGTCTGCAATGGTCTATACTAGACCGGATATTGCACATGCAGTTGGAGTTGTGAGCGGGTACATGAGTAATCCAAAGAAGCAACATTGGGAGGTAGTCAAGTGGATTTTGCGATATCTGAGAGGAACTTCATATATGTCCCTTTGCTTCACAGGTGTAGAATTGAAGCTGCAGGGCTACATGGATGCTGATCTAGCGGGTGATGTTGATAGCAGGAAAAGTACTACAAGATTTGTATATACTCTAGGAGGTACTACTATGTGTTGGACCTTAAGATTACAGAAAATTGTAGCTCTTTCCACTATAGAGGCAGAGTATGTGGCTGTGACAGAAGTTGGAAAGGAGATGGTTTGGCTACAAGGTTTTTTGGATGAGTTGGGAAATGAGAATGAGAAGGGCGTTCTATACAGTGATAGTCAGAGTGTCATTTTTCTTGCGAAGAACCCGGCATATCATTCAAGAACAAAGCATATACAATTGAGGTATCACTTTATTCGGTCTCTTCTTGAAAGTGGACAATTATTACTTGAGTTGATTCCTGGAACTGAGAATCCAGCAAACATGTTGACAAAAGGTGACTATTGAGAAACTGAAGATGTGCACAGCTTCAGTTTCTCAATAGTCACACCTTTTGTCAACATATCTGCTGGATTCTCAGTTGGTTTTCGAGTTTGAAGATAGGTGGAGGAGACATCCGGAGGAGATTCACTATGTTGCAACTTGATGGGATTTAAGTCAAGTGAGATTGTTTGTGACTTTCACCATAAAGTTGGTGGGACCCGACATCATTAAAGGAGGATTCTTTTGGCTCACATTTTTTTTATTCCCAATTGCTCTTGGAATTGGTTTTCCTTTCAGAGCATGAATTGGACTTGAAGTCCTTCTACGAATTGGAGTTGGAGGAGCCTTGATTTAGCCGACCTTTATGTTCTATAAAAAGGGTTGTCCACAGCACATAAGTGCACAAAGAAAAACAAAAGCAATTGTTTTGGTGTGCCAACAATAGAGAGAAAAGGAGAGAGCAAGAAAGAGTGTTTTTCCCTTTTTGGTTATTATTCTCCTTTGGGCAAAGTGAGAATTGGTGTATTTGGAGCTTTGGATTTGAGTGGTTTTCTCGCCCTGTTACTCTCTTGTATTCATCTTTTGGTGAATTTTTTTCAGATCATCTCCGCCAGTGGATGTAGGTTTGTTAAGCCGAACTACTTAAATCTTTGTGTCGTGTGTGATTGCTTATCTTTGTTATTCCGCATTCTTCTTATTTTTCGCATTTCACGGGTCTTGAGAATGTAATTAATTTCCTAACATTAATTGTCACTCCGATCTAGATTAGATACTCTTTATGAGCTTTGCCTAAATTTTGGAGTCTGCTAGCTTCTAACCATATGATCTCATCAGATTTTGGTCAGGATCCACCTATTGTGATTTCCCTATGATAAGAAAATATTCTTAAATCATCCTAATTGAATATGTTCGAGCATTTAATTTGCATACCACTTTAGAGCATCTCCATCACATGCTCTAAACCTCTCATATTAGCTAAAATATAGCTAATATGAAACCTTTTTCAGTTCTATCAGATTTGTGTTACAATAATCTACTTGTAGAGTATAACTGTAGCAAAATGTTTCATTTTTTTTTTTCTCATTTCATGTGATGGTGAGAAAGAGTGGTTGAGGAAGAAATAGTGAGATATAATAAAAATAAAAATCAAAGAATTGAGAAATAATATTTAAAAGAAAGTAGAGAAGACAATAGAGAATTTGTTGGAGTTGTATAGAAAAAGCAGTAGCTAGAGTAAAAAAGTGCACTTTTTGGTTAGATATTTTAGACAATGTTGCTGGAGATGATGCTCTTACATATGTTAAAATGGAAAAATCAAATGTTAAGTTCTTTTCGTTTTTATTTATTTTATTTCTTAAATTTCCAGGATCTCTCCAAATAGGAAACTTTTCTACTTTTTCTTAGTTTTTGAAATTTGTTTTTCTTTTCCTTACTTTACCGGTTCTCGAGTAGATTTCATGTGTATTAGGGTTGCACCCCTTTGCACCTTTAATGAATTTAAATTGGCATAGGGATGTTTACTGAAAATGTAAACGGCCTTTCATTACTTTTTTATTTGCTTCTAGATAATAGTCATGTTAACAAAGATGACAATCAGGACTTATGGGATGGTAGATTTCAGTCGAGTGATCAATTGCACAAAAGTATTGTTGATTGGATGGTGTCATCCACGAAAATCAAAATGTGATTCTATATGATTTTTTTTCCCTTTTTTACTGCAGCATCATTTGCAGTCACTGGACCATTTGTAGAAACTTTTCTCGAAAATATTTTTCAGTGTTTAGAGCAGACAAAAAAAACACTAGTCAACAGAAATGATTTTTGAAATCAATGAAAAATGATTCATTGAGGGCGTAAACTGATTTTATGCATCTCGAGAGATGCAAGTCAATTTTATGTACCTCATATTAACACTTACTAGTATTCTCTCTCTCAAAAAAAAAAAAATTCTTAAAGCTCCTTTATTCTTAAAGGATATATTTTTTGGAAACCATTTTATCTCTCGTATATGTATATATGTTTGGATGTGTGTCTACCAAATGCTTCAATCTTTATTGTTATCTTTATGAAAGTAAATCAACTTATTCAGTTATTAAATTGATCTTTTAGTTTTTATTATATTTTTTGTGAATAAAAGTGTTAATTTTATGTGGTTATATAAAAATATAAATGATTTTCAGTGTGAAATAAACGTCAAAAAATGTTTTCGAGATAATTTTTAAGTGTTAATCACATTTTGATTCAAAATATTTTTTGTTAGAAAATGTTTTACATCAGTATAAACTTGAGAAGCATTTTGCAAAGCTCTTGTAGTAACATCTACAGTATTTGGTAATGGAAGGAGCCAAGCCATTCTTCGACAAGTTTGAATATGATTTTTACTTGATTGCTGATGTTCAGCCAGCCACTTATAAGCTTCTCCATATGCTAAAGCTGTTTTTCCTTTTTCTTTCTCTCCTAAAGGACCTCTGGTTTCAGTGCTCCGGCATTCACGTCTGAAGAAGTATATACGAAGTTCTTCAATCTGCAAGGCAAGGTAGTGTTCTAATTCCACCCTCTCTTGTCAAGGAAGTAGTTTATATAGCGTACAACATATTTCTATATCTTGGTCGTACTGTCTTCCATAATTTGTTGATTTTTTTTTTTCAGGTTACTAGCATTAATAGAATTCCCAAGCCAAAGCCTAAAATTGAGAAGCCTATAAAGAATGAAACTGAGAGCAGTGGGGAGAATGTGACTAATCCCAACACGACTTTTGAGGAGAATTTTAACCAAAGTGACCAATCGTCAACTAGAGACCCTGACATCTCATCGACTGAAAAAATTGACCAGGAGCCCAAGGTTCATGATGAAGAGCCCGAGGTTCACGATGAATTATGATTGATGAAGGATACAATTAGGTTCTCATATTTGGGTTAACTACCTTCAGAATTGGAAAATATGAATTGGCACTAGAAGATAGATGCATATGCTGCAAATTTTGTACTACAGAAGAATACAGAGTTGAGCCCATTTTTTAGGAGGGGTGGTTATCTTAACTTTGAGATTGATGGATTTCCCATCTTACGCAGTTTGAAGAATAGTTGGAAAAACCTTTATTAATTACAACGCAATCCTGTTATTCCCTCATAACTTAGTGGAGTATATCCTTAATCACTAGCCCTTGGAGATAATTTGGTCTGTGAAAGGGATATGAGAGATTATATACTGTTTATTTTGAAATTAGGTTGCAATACACTTTTTGGCCTAAGAAATTTGAAATATGTTTGAACTTCATTCTTGAAATAGTAATGCTATTTAGGGTGCATTAGGAATTGCAAAGGGGGCATTAGGAATTGCAAAGGGGTGCTTTTTTTTTAAAAAAGCGATTTGAAAACGTAAAAAAATGCGTTTTCAAATTGCAAATAAAAATGTGTTTTTTACTTTCAATCAATTGGGATTACGCTTAATGAAGCGGAGGTCATTAATTCGAATTCTCCTTTTCTCTTGTGCGACATGTTGAAAAAAAAAAAAAATTGTATTTTTTTTATTTTTAAAAAATGATTTAAATGCCAAAATGCAATTTTACTAAATGTAGTGTATTTAAAAATTGTGTTTTCAAGTTGCATGTTTAAAGTCGTAATTTTTAAATTGCAAACACAAATGGTCTCTTAGTAAATTGTTATATAACTGTTATATAATTGGGTTGACATGCTAGTGAAAATCAATGTTCTTTTTATTATTATTATTATTTTTAAAACAATGGTGATCAAATGGCTAATTTTTTTACTGTAGCATCTTCAAGTTGTATGACGAGTAATGTTGAACGTAAAATAAGATTCATATTCCCCTTGTTCCTTCCAAAATTGATGTAGTTTTTAAATTCAATATTTGATTAAAATTTAATAATGATTATCACAAATTCAATAGTGTTTTTAAAAGCCACATTAATGTGTGAAGATATGGGTCTTACGTTTAGCATTATTCGTTGTATAGAAGTCGTATAACAGTCTACTAAATAGCATTACTTTCTTGAAATATAAAAAAATTCAATATAATCCTTCAAATATGACATCAATTACATCGTTCTTTTAATGACGCTTGATTTTGTTATCAAAATGGTTAATATGGGAAATTGAGAGATGAGCCAACACTTTAGTGGTATATGTGGCATGCAAGATGAACATGTAACATGTCGTGTCAATAAGTACTAAAAATATTTTATTTGACCAAGAATTTTATCTTGAGCAATAGTATTACCACAATGCTACATGTAACTGCTCAACAAACCAAGATTTTGGCCATACAATATCTCACTCCTAAATGTATTAAAGTGATATACAAGTAAATGCTAAAAGGAAGACTCATGTCCTCCTTTTATCATTTCAAAATTAATGTGACTTTTAAAACTATAATTAGATCAAAATACAATAATCATTTATCATGAATTCAACGATGATTTCAAAAGTCACAACAATTTTAGGACACAAGAAAACATAAGCCTTCTTTCTAGCATTACTCATTAGACAGATTTTAGGAAATGAATTTTTCAGGTTTTCTTTTTTAAAAAAATATTATTATTATTATTATTTTATATGTATTCAGGGTATTTTAATAATTCTGATACAATTCCAATAAAAGCTCATGCGTTGTCACCAAAACTTAAGAATGTGAACAAGCCATGACTGCAAGAGAACCAACCAGTTTAAAAGTTCAACAAACTAAGTAAATCAAAAGTATACCAATAATCTTCCATATATCAACTAGCATATATGATGGTCATTTATCATTTTTCCCTTTTCCTGTTGGATCCCATTTAAATGGTATGATTGTCCACCCTGTCAAAGACACAAATGTATCGAACACCATTTTCACAAAAGAAATGATACACAGTTGCACTCAAATGCACACCATTCTCAAATGCACTCTCTATCATGACACTAAAAATTACCACTAAATTTTGAATTAATTACTATTGAATCCAATGATAGTTTTAATACCACGTCAAGAAGTATACACTGGGAAGTATAGCATTTCTCTTTTCACAATAGACGCTATGACGATATGTTTTGGTAAACTCAACTTTCATAATCCCCTTGTGTGCTCCGTAATTTTTTCTAAACAATACCAAGGAAAGCAGTACATTCTCATCAATTGAGTACTGAGACATTAAAAAAAAAAAAAAAGCACGAAAACTGACTATTTCAAAATAAATTACATAAGCCTCTTATAAGAAGATGCGATTGGTCTCTTCAGATAATGACATAGCTTGAATATAAACAACAAAATATCTCAACACTACGTCTTAAGAGTTTACTAGAAATATTAGCTTCTTGTAGGAGCAGGATCCCTATAAGCCACTTGCCCCTCCCATGAAACACTATTAATCGAATAGAATCATTCTCTCAGCAATCATCTCCGCATTGAGAGCTGTCTTCGATTGTTTCCTTACCTGCCATTGGAAGTATCCTATTGTTACTGGCTGCCCCATAACTTCAAAATACATTAACAAATAAAGACAAATTAATGAATAAAACAATCATCTAAATAAATTTCCAACTTTTCTTGTGATGAAGAAATGTAAGCGTACCATTCAACAAACTCAGAATGCTCTTCTCCCAGTGTTCTGATCATCATTGATTCTATCATCCCCAAAGCTGCCAAAGCGTCTAGTACGAGAATCACTGAAGCCACTGCTGTTTTGGCTTGATAGATTGTCACCAAATCCACGAGAACGGCCTGAACCAAATCCCCCAAAACCACCAGAACGGTCTGAACTACTAGAATTGCCAAAAGCACCTGAACGACTAAACCCAGAACCACTAGAGTTCCCAGATCGGTTTGAGCTAGAGCCAGAAAACCCCCCTCCGGATTTTTGTGAGCCAGGGCCACCAAAGGAACCAAAACGTCCAGAGCTAGGTCCACCATATTGACCTGTTTGACTAGAGGAATCTCCATAGCCGCTGATACGACCAAATCCAGGACGCCCTTGACCACTAAAGCGGTTAAAAGTGCTATCACTAGACCGACGATCCCTCATGCCTCCATGAGAGCCAAATCTACCACCACCACCCATGTCAGCTAACATGTCCCCACTTCCACCCTCAACAGCAATTTTGGGTAGCTGATAACCAAGTATTCAAGCAATCAGTCTAACATAAAACATCTGCTAAGGTGCAAATCAGTCCCACACTAAAGATTTTTCATGCACATGATTGTTCAATAGAGAGAGCTCTGTTAGTTATCTTGAGAGATTTAGGTCACACCAGTAGTAGGATTTAACTCGTTCTGTGTGTCTATTTGTAAGATTTGCTACTTAAGAGTACTTCAGTCAGCAATGTATATGTCCTCATGCATGCATTGTGTAAAATATGCACATGTATATCTACAATATGAAAATAGCTAGTTTGCTGCACATGCAGTTCAGAGTAAACCAACAATTCAGTTCGGTCATAGAATTCTAAACACAATACTGTGAGAAAACTATTTTCCCACTACTTTTGATTGCTTCTCCTTATCATATAACATGGTGCTTCACAACCAGATAAACACTTTTTCAACCAACATATGGTGACATCTATTATCTACTCAAAGTAAAAATATTATTCGCATTGCTATCCACGTCCATAACAAAATGAGAACTAAATTCTTGAGTGATGAGGTAAGTCTGCGTGTATGACTTTGCATCAAGCATATAGACCCCACTGGTTTAACAAGAGACTTGCATTTCATTCTTAAAAGCATTCTACCAATATTCTATCTAATCAGATTAACATCCAATAATCCATGTTAAAAAAGAAAGAAAGAAAGAAAGCATCATATCACTGCCAAACAGGTCTTAAACTCAAGAGTGCATAAATAGGATGATGCAAATGGAAATGGAGATAAATTCTAACCTCTGTAAATCTGCATCCAACGTCTCGCTCTATAACTCTGACAGCCCTTGCCTGGTCCTGTGTGTAAATAAGGACAGCACGTCCTTTCTTCCCGGCACGACCTGTTCGGCCTGATCGATGAACAAATATCTCCGAATTGTTGGGAAGCTCGTAATGTATTACCTACAAGAGATGAGTTTAAATTTTGAGCAACAAAACAAATAGGACCACCAAAAAAACAACACTTGCATGCATACAAAATCTCTCTCTCCCCCCCCTCCTTCCCCCCCCCCCCCCAAAAAAAAAAGGGAAAGAAAAGAAACCCACTAAAATAGAGAAGCAAGCTGGAGAATCATGAGAGGCAAGGGAGCCTAGTATTTTTAAGATGGCAAATGAATGAACCAGCAGACACAACAAAATAAGGGCACCAAGAACATAGTTGAAGCGAAACAAAAAAATCAAATGCTTTAAGGATAGGCATAGGAATAGAGTGAATGGAGAAATAAAAGCAAATGGTCACCATAACTTCAACGGTTTTCTCTCCATAGAAATTATAATGGAGGGCATCGAAGGCAAGGAGAGAATGAGGAAAGAAAGTAACCAAGGGACTGAGAGTTTTGATCTACTACACACCTTTCAGATGTGCCACCAGGACATAGAAACACGGCAGCTCTAGGAAACATAAATACATTTCTTCAAAACAGTAGGAGATAAATGGTTAACGACGACACTTTTAACCAGCACAACCCTTTTTTTATAAGTAATCAACACATATCATTAAAAGCGTAAGGCACCCCTAGGTATACAATAAGTACACAAAACGAAGCACCTAACTAGAAGGAGCAAAAAGAAACCAGCACAAGCCTTCAATTTATCACTTCAAATTTCAAACTGGAACAAACAATTCAACAATGAAAGCAACAATTAGTTCACGTACAGGATAGATTTTAGGACAAATTACTCTTTTTATCCAGAATGATATGTCAAAGCAACAATCCCAAGAAATTATAAATTATACATACTTTCTTCATACACATGCATACAGACAAATAAATGATAATGAAGTGATAAATTTAAAAAATAAATAAAATTGACAAAAGGTAACTGAGCAGACAACCATCCAAGAAAAGGCAAAGAAAGATTAGCAACAAAACTTTCAATTGGCACAAGTATTGAGCCAGTTTTTTTAAAACTTAGCCCAATCAGGAGACCTGAGTGCAGCATGGTCTCATAGATTAGAAATCAAGGATATACCGAATTGCAAAGTTCATGACTCATCATTGTATATATAAACTGCAAAGAGGGAAAAATACAAAAAATAATACACACAGGAAAAGAATAGGGAGCAGAGAAACAAGTTAATATATCAATTACAAACTAAGTGGATTAATCTATTGTCAACTAAGAAGGACACAAGTTAATTTTCAGCTGAGGAGGATTAATAATCGCAAAAAAAAAAAATTACATAAGAAGAAGAATGGAGAAAAAATCTACCAGATCAACATTAGGAATATCAAGGCCACGAGAGGCAACATCAGTGGCAACTAAAATATTGAAATGCCCATCTCGGAAACCTGCAAGTGTTCTTTCCCTCTGACTTTGTGAGATATCCCCATGCAAAGCCTCGCATTTGTATTTTCTTCCCATGGCATATGCCAATCTATCAGCATCACGTTTTGTTTGAGTGAAAACAATACATTTTCCTCCATTTGCATGCTCCTGACAAAACAAATCTGATGGTGAGAATGGAAGCAATAGCGAACGAGATTAAAACAAGAACTCACAAAGTTCTCTGACCTTTGCATAGAAGACAACAAAATGAACATTTAAAAGAACTTAATAAAATAAGCACATTAACCATCAAACACAGAGAAATTTTTTAATATATATATATATATATATAAGTTCTGAAACCATACTGTTATCAGAGGTCCAATAATTGAAGCTTTTCCATAATTGTCCGATGCAATCGAGTATAGAGAAATTCCATCAGCCAATTTCTGATCAGAATCTCCAACCTACAGAACAGTTAAGCCGTTAATGTGCTTGTAACCATACACTAGAACACCAACTTTCTGCAGTTACACTAGATGGTCCAAACACAGAACGGACCAGAAAAGGTTTCCCCGGACTTTAGTACATACTGAAGCCATGATTCAGAAATACCTTTAGTCATAACTATAGACCTCAAGTTGCAGTGACAAGTACTAAAACCATTATAAAATGAACAACATGCGAGATTAAACCTTTTTATCTCCAACTCCTATTCCTGTAATGACATCAACTACAAGCTACAGAATCAAATCAAACTCAAATAAAAGTAACAATACAAGAAAGCATAGAATCGGACCCATCAAGCATACCCTTAAAAGTGGGCATAGTAAGAACTAAGAGGACAAAGAGAACGTGAACGTTATATACTGATGATTGACTAAAATGAAGCCACAAACTCACCAGATCAATTGTTAGTGGATTTTTTAGGTAATTTTGGGTGAGTTTTTTAATCCAAGATGGCATTGTTGCAGAGAACATTAAACTCTGACGATTCTGCGGCAACTTCTCCAAAATTTTTTCAACTTCCTCCTGAAAGCCAACTTGAAGCATCTGGTCAGCTTCATCAAGAACAACAAACTGAACTTCTGACAAGTTCAGAGCACCTCTGTTCAGAAGATCAATAATGCGACCAGGTGTGCCAACAGCTACATCAACACCGTAGTCAAGCTGCCTAATTTGGCTTGAGATAGGCGCACCACCATAAACGCAAATTGTATCCAATCCTGGCGCGGACTCAGCAAATTCCTTCTCAACCTGGCGGGCGAGCTCCCTTGTTGGAGCCAAAACCAACGCCAGCGGATACCTGCCCTGCCTGTATGATGAAACATACATAAAAACATGTACCTTTAGAAAACAGTTAGAATTCCATCACTCAGCCAAGGGAAAAAATGAATCAAAGAACCGAACCCATGTTTAGTATTGAACTGAATGATCTTATCCATAATGGGAATTCCAAAAGCAAGAGTTTTGCCCGTTCCTGTTCTAGCACGACCGATCATGTCACGCCCTTGCATTGCTGGTTCCAGAACCGCCCTCTACATAAAAGAGAAATCAAAGTAAAACAACACAAGTAATTGCTACAGGGACAAAGAGATGACTAGTGATTATGAAAAGGGTAGCCCACTATCACTAGGGATGAGGCAAGGCACACAAAATAAAGAAAATGGGCTGAAAAGATAAGATTTCTTGTTTTTATTTATATCTAGACTCGAGAGGAACGAAACAAACAGAAAGAAGAATAGAAAAAAGAGAGAAATGTTGTGTATAAGACCTGAATGGGAAAGAGCTTAGTGATGCCCTTCTTGGCCAAAGCAGAGACAATCTCCGAGGAAATCCCGAGCTTGGCGATCTCGAGGCCCTCGTCATCAGCGCCAGCGTTCCCCTCGTAATCGTCTACGGCGGCGTACTCTGCCTGCGACGGCAACGAGACCCTGAAATACAAGGGCCCAGAATTGGCGTGGAAGTCCCTGGCTTTATGGAAGAAAGATATACTTCCATTTCCAGGAACAAGGTCCGATGCTGCTGGTGATAGCGGATGGTGCTGATGAACGTATAGTTTTGGATGGGTGGCGGTGGTGAAGGCGGCGAGAGCCCGCCTGGAGATAACCGAAGAAGACCTTCTTAAGATGATACTTGCCATTTTCTTCTTGGCTCTTCTAAGAGACTGGCTGCTGAGGGAGAGACAGATTTAAATGTTTGGGGGTTAGGGTTTTAGCTCTTGGGGTTTTGGGGTGATACCGGACAAAGGCAAGTAAATGGGCTTATGTACGAGTTTTTGTTTGCCAGATTTTTATGGGATCCGGATCATCTGCGGTCGGCTTTCTTCCCATTATACTGCACTGCTCTGCATTTCTGTGCCATGTCATTTAACATTTACTTCTCTGGCAAGTATTTTCTCTAGTCCAACATAAGTTTGATCAAGGCCAAGCCCAAATGTGGTCATAGCTTTAATAAGCTCGGCCCAATCACAGTCTAAAAACTAACTTGAGATTGAGGTCTATTATATATTACGAGCTTGAAACCCGTGCATGTTTCTAAAAAATGACAGGAAGAAAAAAATATTTTCAACAACACAAATGCTCTTTTTTTTTTTTTAATTAATAAAAGAAAAAAAATTGCTCAAATTGTATTACATATGAAAAATTAAACAAACCCATATTAAAAAGAGGGGTTAAATTCACTTTAACCTCTAAAATTTTAGAGATTTTTTAATTCGAACTCCAATGTTTAAAAATTAGCAAAGCAAACCCATATTAAAAAGAGACTGTGAAAACCTATTACACTAATTGACTTGCCCTTGAATACCAACTGCTATATGTATATGCAATTTCAACCAAATATATATATATAAAGAATCACATATTGAAACTATAATCCAAATTAAAAGTTGTGCAAAAAATTGTTACAATATAACACTAACAAAAAGATCATGGTTTGATTTTTTCCATGACCTCATCTTCCCCTTCCCAAAATAACTTACTGAAGATACTTTCGAAAAGAGAAAACTTTATTCCTAAATCATGCATAAACAAAAAAAATATATATCATTCTATACTTGGTTTGAAAAATTGAGCATTTCTTGTTTTAAATTCTTACTTCTTAGAAAAATACTAATAATTTTAATTAAATTTCATTTCCCTTTACAACACTTTTTCTTATGCCAAAAATACTAATAGTAGAAAAGCGACTAGTTTGTGGTTATAAAGAATGTATAGGAAGCAACAACTGTTATCAAACAAAATGAAAACTCATTCGTTTGGTCTATTTTAATGGACAAAGTCATCAAAGAAGTTCGTATCACAAATTATACATTGTTTTATAGCAACATTCACCATTTTCAGAAGCAGAATTGAAAATAGTATGAGAAAAATTGAAATGTTGTAAGCAGCTAAATATGAATACTAAGATCAAATTGCATACCCTATTCACATTATATATTTATCTGCATTTTCTCAAATTCCAAATAGAGTATTAGAATTTGAAATATGGCTGTAATTCCTATCCCGGAAAGAAAATAAGTTCTCAAATGTAAAACCGATCTTAGAAGCTTAACTTGAACACATAAAAAAAAAAAAATCCAAATAAGCAAACATTGCTTATGCGGGTTATCCTAAAAAAGTAAACTTATTACAATCAAATGAACAAAATTACATCAATTACAACTTTCGATTAAAATAGAGAAGGGCAATGTTTTATGTTAATTGTTTCCTTTAACCATCATTCACATATATAACATAAAAAAAATTATTTTTAGAATAAGAAAAAAAAATTGATAGGAAACTCTTGCTATGTGCGAGAGCAAAATTTATCTTCAATCTCTCTTACACTCAAACTCATGTCTCTCGGTTTCGCCTGAAATTTTTGTATTCAAATGACTCTAGAAATTGTGTAACACCGATTCAAGCAACCATACACACATCACACAAATTGACATCAAACATGAATATGAATATTTATCGAGCAAATTGTGAAAACAATTGTGCTCTTCTTCATCAAATTCTACTAAATAGTGGAATAAAAACTAAATATATTATTAGAAACTAATGCTTTAAGAAAGTATATAAAATAAAAATTTAAGAAGACTTGAAAAGTACTCTTTAAATGCATATTACAAATTGTTTACAAACGAAGTCAAACCAATAACGTGCATTTACTTACAAACAATAAATAAGAAATATTTGCACCCATGAATAAATAAACGAATAGAAAATTTAGTAATGATTATTTCTAACAGAGTACGCTGTTGAACAATTAAACCAACAAATGATGAAAAAAAAAAAATGCTGAACAATTAAACCAAACAACAAAGTATAGATTTACTTTGTATTTCCCTAGAACCCGCAGTGTTCTAATCCGTCGTTACTGCCATCTTCTTGGTATGCTTCTCATCTTCAACATCCTGTATTAACGTTTTACTCCCCTAAACACATGTTTAATGGTATGCGTGAACAAGATGTATAGACACGATAGGAGTCACTAACTACAACGTTTCACTAACTTAAACAAATATTTCACACTTATTAAATTGCTTAAATTAACACTTGTCAGCAAAATAAAATGAAATGAAGTATAAAGAAAAAAAAAATAGCAAGAAGAAAACCTGCATTATAATTATCAAAGCTTCAATAGAAATTAATATTTTTGGTGTGATATTTCATTATAAATAAAACCCATATATTTCTCAACATTTGAAAACAATAATACATATAAAAATAAACAATTTAAAAAAAAAAATTTAAAAAGAAAGAAAAAGCACTTCAAAAATAAATGCAGTATAAAAGAAAAAAATAGAAAAAAGAAAAACTGAATTTTGATTATCAAAAGCATTAATATAAAATTAGTAAAAATCTCTAATATTGTTGATGCATTACCAATTATATTTCAATACAAATAAAACCCATATATTTATGAACATTTGAAGAAAAAAAAATACAGAGAAAAATGAG
Source organism: Corylus heterophylla (assembly GCA_016403345.1). Taxonomy (NCBI): domain Eukaryota; kingdom Viridiplantae; phylum Streptophyta; class Magnoliopsida; order Fagales; family Betulaceae; genus Corylus; species Corylus heterophylla. Next base: position 397 of record JADOBO010000266.1, on the reverse strand, counting down.
CATAGTTTTTTTTTTTATAAATGTGAAATATAACATAATATTTCACTTAAAATTTAGTGCAATCAAATGCTTAATTATCTATAATTTGGTGTTTCGAAGGCATTTTTGTTCTATTTATGCACAACAATCAAATTAATTCTTGCCTTATCTTGATCTTTAAAACCCTTATAAATGAGAGAGAGAGAGAGAGAAATTAGAGAGGAAGCGAAGCCAATCTAAGAGGCAGAAATTTTAATACAAAATAAAATAAAATATTTCGCAAAACAAAATCACAAAGAAAAAGAAGCATAGTGCTTCTCGAAACCACAAACAAAACAAAAGTAAAGTGCTCTTGGTTCCACAATTGGCGTCAAATTTGAAGGTTTGTTACCAATTAACAGTTACAAAATAATTATTT